>JAYRBW010124546.1:0-16657 GCA_036023295.1 Invenusta paracnida | reverse complement strand
AAGTAAGTAATTTATATAATTTATATATAATATATATAAATGTGCTTCCGAGTAAAGGATTAAGTCCATTTGTATCACGTTAATACTAGTATTAGGAGTCTCGAAAACTTTTGCAAATTAACGTTTTTAAAATTCGCAATAATAAAATAAATTATGTAGAAAGACAGTTTTATATATAAAGGTAATAAATGGTGCTTTTATGACAACTTATCATCAAACTGATGGAATATAGATATTTATTCTTAAGATTAATTTAATAAAAATATTAATATACTTCTTTCAGTTTTTTACATTTACAAAAATTTCATCAAAATAAAATGATTTTCAATTTATTAAAGTTTACAGCGAATGTATATGAAATCAACATGAGTCAAACTTCTATGTTTAAATACTTTATGGTACTCTACGAATACTCTAAAATACTATTCACAACTAAATAATTTCTAAAATGTTTTAAATTAACTCCTTTAATTAGATTTAATTATGTAATTAATATTTCTTAGATTACAGAAAAAATTAGAAATCAAGTTGAACATATAAAAAAAATGAATTAATCGATAATTGCATTATATCTAGACGTTGAGTCATTTTTAGTATACTATGCGTTGAGCTAATATTGAATATCAGCAAAAAATATTTAGGACTTCCATGTATGATTCATTACTGAATCGAATTACAAAAATGAAGTAGTGATTTAAATCAATACATTTTATATATAAAAAAAGTTTTTTTACGATGAGATAAAAATGAACGTTATAATGTGATTATAACATGCCATTTTTGTCCTAATAGGCCAAAAGAAATAATGAACATGCGTCTGTCACAGTAAGAGGATTTGCATCTACTCTGGAGATAATCAAGACTCCAATCTCCCCTTTTATACGTACCAGAAAAAATCGTCAAAAAAATTGATAAAATAGTACATTGTACTTGGGTATCAAACATGACAGCTGGCTACATTAGCGGGTTTCAAATGTGAGAATGTGAAGTAATTAAACTTGTCAGTTGTTACTCAACCAAATAGAATATTTTGCTGATTATGTTGAAATGGTTTTTCATCGGGAGTTCATACAAGTCGTAGTAAATTAATTATTTTAGAAGCACGTTTACTGTTCACTTATATTCTCTCTATCTTTACATAAAAGTAAAAAAATAATTTCTGTATAAGTGTAATCGTTAATGTTTATTTAACGAGAAGTCTGTTTATCAATGCTCTCTTTGGCATATATAATTTTTACTCATTGCATACAGTTTTTTTTCTATTATTTTTCTGACATAGCGCTAATAAATAGAGAGCATTTGAAAATAAGATATGATATTTTATTTTCAGAGAAATATAGTCATAAAGGGACTTAGAAATAACGCATGTATTTTTTATAATGAATCTGATAAAAAACGCATATTCTAAATATAAAGAAAACAAGAATCTTTATTGTATCCAATTTTTAGTTCATGTTCATGTTTGATAATAATATTTTACTACTATTATTATTTTTTCACGGAATATATTTATCGATATAAATTATACGTGTTCTTGCAATAAAGAACGATAAAACTAGATACAGGTTTTTTTTAAATACAAATGAATAGTATATTATAGAAATAAAATATAATACCAATTTGATAACAAAAAAGGTATATCAATTTTAAATGTAGTATTTTAAAAATAATTCTATAGTGATTAAATAAATATAAACAAACACATTTTTTTAATACCAAAGCTACAAAAAAATTAAAAGAAAATTTTATAGAAATATTTATATTTTTAAACAAAAATTATTTTTAGTTTTTTTGGCAATTTTGTAGTATACTGTAACAAAACATATTCAATTCTTGTCTTTTATTTGATTTTAAAGAAAATTCAATATGCAATAGAACACCACAATCTAGTTAAATATCGACTAGTTCGAATTTTCCGTCTTATTAAATAATTCAGTATAGAAGTAAAGAATAGTTTGCGACTCTTCAATTTTCCTGAAACCCTAAATTCCCCTACCTCTGTCGCTTCTTCCCCACTTTGTCTTTTAAATCAGGACTAAACCCTGTGTACAGCCTCTTCATATACGGCCTTCCTTTGTTCTTTTCGTCTTCCAATATTTTATGAGTGGTCGTTTGAAGACGATATAATAGTTCGTTATTTATTAATTTTTCAAGGTTTTCCAGATTCCCATTACTACTTTTTCTTTTATATTTTAACAATTATGAAATTTGTCCTCTTATAGGAGTGACTGTTTCAAAGAATCTCAGATTTATTTTTATATATGCACACACACACACTTTTAATTAATTATTAGTGAATATTACAGTCAGTTAAATTCCGTACTATTTTGTATGTATAGATCTTTCAGAGAATGTTAACAGTTTTGAGGGAGTGAGGGAGTGTATACAGTTATAATTTTTTCCATTTTCTCACTGGAATATTGTCATTAAACCTTCTTCTTTTTCTTATTACTGACCGATGAGTTGCCAGCCATCCGTTGTCTGATGTCCGCGGTCAATCCTCTTTAGAAACTGGATTATGAGTGGGAGGTTGTTGAATATATAGCATTGGTAATTTCCGGGAAATTATTTATCCTGACACTATCTCATCTAAGGCACTGAAGTAGGTGCTCTGTATCTTCTTCTTTTTCTTCATCGCACTCTTGACACATGGGTTGTCCGCCTTCTGGATGGTCTGTAAATATTTTCATAAGAATGTATACACTTGTCGAAATATCGCAAACAAATATTTTACTGCAGCAAGTGCTTTTTACTATTTATTTAAATTTGATCAAAATGCTGCGCCAAAGGAAAATAAAATTTTTATTTTCACTTCATTGAATGCTTAAAATTATATTTTCGAAAATGTTTATATCTTTTTAAGTACATCTATACATTTTATTTCTGTGATACACTTTGTGTGTGTGTGTTTTATACAATTGATCGAATAATATTGAAATGAAACATAGTTATAATTTCAATATTGTTTTAGTACATAATCTACAAATATATTGATTAGTTTACGTATTAACTTCAATTTTTTGTCAACACCTGTACTAATTTTGAATCCATTCTTATATGTGTAACATTTATCATGTTTAATATTATAAGCTATATAATTATGTTTACATACACCATTTTATAAGAATCAATCATTAATGCTAAAGATAATTGTGTCCAATTGCTATATTGTGCCGTGTTTATCCATTAAGTATACTGTACGTACAATTTCGACGGACTCGATTATACATATTTATAGTCTTAGTGTCGTTGTTTCGTTTTTATATATATACTTTCGTTTTATCTTATTTTTATATAAAGCTAAAAATAAATTATCATTAGTATATAAAAATTTCACTTATATAATACATATAGAAATATAAGAGATCTATTAACATATAAAATATAGGACTATAATATACGAATGTAGCTTATATATTGTGATAGCAAAAATATTTGATGCTTACTCTAAATAAATTGGATTCTTCAAATTTTCAAAGACAAATAAATGTCTCTTAAATCTGTTCTTGACTTGTATATGCCATTAAAAAATTAAATATGAAGATTTTATGTCACTTCGAAATTTTTAAAATCATATTATTATTATAGTAAAGCATTATTATTATATTATAAGACAAAAAATTAACATTTACATAATACGTCCTACTGATTAAAATAATAACAGAAGAATATTAAACAAGAAAATCTGATTATTCAAAAAACATGTGACATTTTGTAATTTACTTAATAACAATAATAGCTTTTTGACTAAATTAATAATCCAAATAGGATTATTATATGTTCCGTCTTCTAATCATAAAATTATTTTACAGTATTATTTTTTCTTCCCTTTTCTTTTTCATCCCCTTCCAGTAGCATATAGTATTTCTCATAATAAAGTCATATCTTGTGTTTTAACCTAGAGTATTACAATATTTTATATTACACTAGATGTAAACTATATAGCTCGATTCTATAGGCTGAATTACGAGCATTTTTAAAGAATCTTGACTAAAAAGTCATTATTTTTCGTTATTTCGTTTTGTACTATAGATATTCCAGTATATGTAGATGCAGACAGTTTTGTCGAGAGGAAGATATTAAAGAATCCAAATAAAACACACACAAATATGTTATAAAAATGTAATCCAGGAAAAGTGTGATAAACATTGTGGCTCAAATATAGTTACTTGTTTATATATGTTAAAAGAAGAAACTTCAGCTGATATTAATGTATAAACGGACATTTTTTACTAAAGATTTGAAAGAAACAAAAGAAATTTTAAAAGTCATAATTGTATATTTATTGTTACGCATCTCTGGTAATATATTTAACAGTAAATTTACTTTTAGAAAAGTCAAACTATCAAATTATGCTTGAATTATTAAAACAACATTTGTATAATTTAAATTAATGTATTAATAAATAATTGATATTTAGAATTAAAATAAGAATATGTCATTAATAAGTTAAATATTAATCATGTGTTTCAAAGATTTATTAATGTTTTATTTATTTATTGAAAATGTTAGACAAACGATTTTCTTGAAAATTTTGTTTTAGAAACTTTTTTAATGTACACGCATACATTTTAAAACGAAGCTTACTATATTATATGCCATATATAAATTCGTTCTCCTAAATACGGTTATTTATTATTTCAAAAATTAAAGCTAGTAAGTAACTTTGATTTTATGTAAATAAGAGGAAAGAAATGAATATTTAAAGAATATAGAGATAAGTTATCAACAAACCAGAAAACCAATTGTGGAGAACCCCATAGCCAAAAAAAGCAGCCAAAAGACCAGACCGTTTGGCAAGAAAACATTTGGATGATCAATTCCGCCTAGAATTTGACTCAGCTGAAAATTAAATCCAGTATTCATTTTTTAAATTTTTATATTTTATAAAAAAACTTTATATATACCTATATATATATATATACATATATAATTATATTGCACTTTTTACATAAAATCGATAATAAAAGTATTTGTATAACTATATGTATATATGTAGAATAAAATCATACAATAAAAAATCAACAACTCATTTTTAATATATTTTATGTTTCCGATTTAATGAATAACTTCAGATTTAAGAAAAGCATACTGTCGATGTTGGAAAGAGTATTCATTTACATTCTTCTTTCCGTTGAAAAATGTTTTTTTCATATTATACGTATTAAAGGTTATATTGAAACTTAAACACGTAAGAAGTTATAAAACAAAACATTTTTCTCTCTCAGTTTAACTTCATTGTTAATGGTACGTAAGGTTTGCATGGAATATGATATATGTTAGAATATTATTTATATACATTTAACGTAAAATTACATTGTCTTCCTAACATGATAATAATAAAGTTAACAGGATAATTCTAACAAATGCGTTGTAACATTAATTAATTATATATATGTATGTGTGTATGCATAAATATGTGTAATGAAGTATTTTTAGTAAATATACATAAATTCCTTTGTAGCTTCAGAACATAACTTTTATTTATAACGATTCACCCATAATCGGTATATGGATTTAAATGTAAATTATGTGGGTCTAAACAGGTTAAAATATTAATATAAAAAACTTGGAATAAAAATATACATCCAAGAATCTTGTCCATGACTAATTATTTTTTAAATATTTCGTACAGTTTTTCTTTATTTTTCAGTCGGAAAACCGACATAGGAGATCACATGCGCATCATTATAATTTTTATAGAAAATTCTATATTTTTATATTTTTATATTTATGTATATTTATATATTTGATTTTGGGAGTAACTTCAGATGCATGCTATACTATACTTTTGCAGGTGATTTGCTATGCTGCAATGCATAGTAACACCCTATGAATACACGTAAAGGAATTTTCGTAGTTTTTTAAGACGATGCATAATTTTAAATATAATTTGGTAAAGAGTTACACCCAAAAATGTAATATTATTCTAAAAGAATACGTTATAAAATATCCATTGACCACAAAGATATAGATCATATTTAACATAAAATACTATTAGTGCTATAAAATGTAGGAAATTTAACGTGAATAAAAATAATGTACAGAAAGATTATCAAACATCTTTAACGCAGTAGGAGATAGAACAGGACCCGTTTCGAGTGTATTTGATCTCGTCAGCTGAGCTTTCTTTCGAATCTGCACTAAGTACTCTGAACTCTGAGCAGCTGGCTCCTATGTGAAATCGTTGAATTGCTGAAATCTCAATGCCGTTGAAACAATTGAATCAATGCAGTCTTCTCATACTATTTGAAATAGAGTGACGACACAACTTCTACCCAACAAGATACACAAGTATTCTTTGATAATAAGCGCTATTTTTTAATTTTACTTAGTAATATTGGTGCACATTTATTTGTTAAGTTATCTAGACTGAGCTAGCCTCCAAGGGTGCTGCCACCAATCTCTGTTCAATTTATGAGATAAAATAAGCTTGAAACCCGTGTATTGTTCTGTCCCTCCTTTTGTTAGAAATGCTTGATTATCTTTCTATTAATTATTAATTAATGCAAGTGCTCAATTTTTAGTTAAATGAGAAAATATATGAATGCTGATGAATGTTGATCAATGGATCAAAAATGGATCAGTCAACTTGTAGACGCCCAACGCTATTTTACCAAATCAATTATCTTGAGATGTGTCTCTTCTCTTGAAGATAAAACTAGTTTTTTTTAATAATATTTAATTTCTGAAGAATTTAAAATTTTTAAAATTTAGATATGACTTATGGCTACAAAAATATTAACTGATATTTCTGTGAACGATTTATTTTCACTCAATATCTCTATTAATTGTCTGTGAGATAACAACTTTAAAATAAAACCCAACTACAAAAACAACTTAACAACACATTTTGTAAAATAGGATTATTAAAATGGGAAACTTCATACTAATTATATATCTAAAGCAATACATAGATACATACAAATAAATAATATAAATATAAATGCCACTTTTTCTAATTTTGTGATACTCTTTTGGGTTGATATGCACATACTTCAGAAATTGCTTCGCATAAATATTTAACTTACAATTATAAATACAGACAAACATGATTAGCAACCACTCTCAATTTTTCCAATTAAAATATTTTTTATTCTCATATTGACTGTAGTATAATTTTTAATGAATAAAATAAATAATACGGTGAATTATAGTTAATCATCGATGGATTAAAAGCGTATCTTCATGGTAAGATATGTACGAAAATAATTCCAATGCAATATATTCATTAAGTATATTCATGTATATTAAGTAGAAAATGTAGATTACTTATTCTTTCAGTAATTGAAAATATATGTAAATTTTTGTGTAGGTGTAATAATGTTCTATAAAAAGCAAACTCTTTCGATTCTTCTGCAGCTTGAGTATTTAGGTATTTGTTTATTATACTGTATTATATTTTAAAATCATTTTTATCTGGATTTCGAAAAAAATGAAAACCGAGGAGTGATAGGTAATACTTTTTAAATATAATTTTAATATTATAATGCGATAATATCTCAAGAGGAAATATAATCCCATTTTGGATAATTACTTAAACCTGATTGTCATATTTTATAATTCTTTGGAAACTTTACAATTATATGAATTGGATATTAATAGCCGCAATGAAATGTTAACATGTGTTGAATAAAAATTGTTTGAGTAACCGAATTTTTAATAATAAATATAATCGCTTAATAATAATATATACAGCGATGACTAAAACCAATAATTTGTAAATTCGTTTTGAATTGCAAAAGCACCCACCTCTTGTTAAATCTGTTAAATGTGTGTCTTTATATATATTATGTCCCAAATATTAAACGTTTAAGTATATTGTATCTTATAAATCTGGCAATATTTATTTATGAAAATAAAGTTATATGTAGTATAGTGTAATTTTTACAATCAGTTCATTTTGTAAAACTTACAAAAATTATTCCTACAAATACTCGCGTGTGTTTCAAATGCAAACAAAGTATATCTAATATATATATATATACATATATATTCTATAAGCATTATTTTATACGACTTAAATAAATCCAGTTATATTCGGTTTCAATTGAATTCAAATTGCATAAATTCAAATAGTTCTTTGGATATAGATGCAAGTTTTAAAATGAGACTGAAGATTTCCTGATTTCAGTCATGCAACAATCCTATTAAAATAAAAAATCAAATCGGTATTATTCTATTCATGGTGCACCTACAGAATGTATGATATTTTAGTTTATATCAAACATTTTAGAGGTTATAATTTACTTTATACCTTAAGTCATTGAACTCTTTATTATTAGAAGCATAGAAATATTTCAAAAATAAGTTAATTCATCTAGTCTGACTTAAACAGACAGACGCTATCATTTTGTATCAAAATCAAATGGCATTATTTAAATAAAATAGGACGATGTGGAATCGCTATAACTGCGATAACACATGTTTTAAAATTGAGATTAAGATAAGTTAGTAAAGTTAGTTTTCTGATAGCTATTTGTTATAAATAATTCAAGTTTTTAATATGTATTATGAATGTGTAATTGCGTGCTTTATCAATATATAGTTGATAATAAGAAAAAACCTCACCTTTAAAATATTTTATTTAAAGTAATAAACTTTAAAATAAATTTTGAATCTCATAACATGATATGTTTAAATTTCAATTTCAATTTCAATTTCAATTTCAAAACATATATATATTATATATATATATCTTAGATATTTGAAAGTAAATTTTATTACATTCTTGAGCTTATAGAAAAATTTAATATGCAGAAAGTGGAACATCTATAATTATATCTAGATCGACGAAAAGTTAAATAACAGTTAAATGTTTCCAAATTATTTGGTACTCATAAAAAGCAGCAATATATTGAATATACGGGAAGCAAGCGATATAAAAAGCTAATATTTTCCTAATATTTTGTCAATCTCATATATTGCTCAAAAGCTCACCTTGGATCGATAAACCAAACCATCGTCAGCTTCACCAACTCCAAGAAGTTTTCTCGTCTTGAAGCGACTTTGCAGGTCTCCTGTGCTGTGCTTTCTGTAGCGATAAATGAAGAATAAATTACAATAAAAAAAGCGCAAGGAAGGGATACTACCAGATATTTTAGACGAACAGGAAATTATTATTATTACACCTGCGCGGCAAAGAAAAATGATATTATAGTATTAAGCATGGATATGAAATTAAATGTCCCGGAAGATTTTTTTTGCAATGCAAACTCTTACTATATATGGAAGATATTAAACTTTTTTTTTAGCTTAACCATAGATAATTAAAGAGAGAAAAATCTAAACGATAAGTCGTTTTCCCAAGCCAATAACGTTAATGTATTTTTTTATTTTTAGATTATATTGCAAGCAAGACAATAATAATCTGATTGTATTAATTTTAAAGGAGTAGAAATATAGCTTTAGAATGGTGGTTATTATTTGTTTCAAAATTGATATTGCTTAAACAGATTGCATAATCCGAATTATAACGAATATTTAAGATTATTTAAGATTAAATAATCATTTCAATTTAAGGCGTTTTTTTGAATTTATTGTATTAAAACTTGAAGATCAGACATTTTATCATTGAATCAAATCATAATATATTATTCAAATACTTAACTGCAGGTTTGATTTATGAATGTATGCTGGAAAAATGTAAATGATTTTTTATAGTAAACAAGTATGGATATTTTTATATATAGAAACAATGAATTATGAAATGTTTACTTAACTCATAACAATAAAAAAATCAGAATGATATATAGAGTAATTTTTACATGTTATGTTTAAAACATATATTTGTAATTATTATTTACGTATTTTACATATCTTACCCATTACGTTAAATTCTATCTATATAAGTATCTGTATAAGTTTATTGCATAATTTACTTTATCTTATAAATGCTACTCAAATAGATATGTTTGGAATTGTTTCCAACATTTTACCATGTTATCAAACAACGTTACCAACGTTACGAGATATGTTCCCAGAGTTTCAATCTTGTTTGCTATCCAATGCTTATTTGTATGCGTAATGTGCACGTTGTTTTACTTTGCTTTTCATAAAATTTACTTTATTACAATGTTTCTTTATATTTTTAATTTGTAGTATATGTTGTCATATTTTTTAGTCCACATAGAAAATACTGTTTGAAAATAAATTCTTAAAAAATATGACTCTTTGTAGCATATGTATATTTATATTATATTATACATATTATAGATGATACATTCCTGTATTTTATAAGAAATAATGACGTTTTTTTCCTCTTAACATATCATAAATAATAAACTTAACATCCAATAAACAATGCAATAATATGTATATAATTATGTATTATATTGAAGCTGTTTGTTTGTAAAAATAAATTATACATTTAAAAGTGAGTGTAATGTTATTTACTGTATATATTTAAATTAAATAAATATCCCTAGATACATTGTAAAATCCAATTTGAGTAAAGGTATGGGATGTCTAGTAATCCTGCGAGCTCTGCATATATAAACAACTACCTATAAATCAAAGAGTTCTCTTTCTAAAAGCATAGAAGGATGAAAATATAGCGAGATATAAATATTTTGTCTTTTCATGCGCTATATTGTAGAAGAAAATGAAAATACGTTTAGGCATATTTTTAATCCAGAATAGATTGGAAAAGGAAAATCAATTCTCTTGAATTTCTCTAAAAGACTTATTATAAGGACAGTTTTTGTCTGACTGAAACAAACAATATTTTAATATTGATAACCGCTACATAAACGTTTGTAAATAAATATAAATACACTTTAAGACTTTAAGAATATTGAAAAATAAATAAATTATTTTGAGTATTTTTATGGGCATGAGTATAATATATGTTTCAATTCATATTATAATAATACGCCCCTATTATTAAATAGTTCAGTTACAATTTTTATTATATTAATGTCATATAATAATATACACTTGAAATAATATATAGTTCTGCCAAATATGGAAACAGTAAACGTTAACTTCAAAATAATTATCAAAATAATTTCTAAAGCTGAATTGCATATTACATTATGTATTTAATATTTTTCGGAACTAGGTATATTTGAATTTATTTACTTATTTCAATTGTACTTTTTACTTACGTAGAATTTTACATAATTACATTAGTAAATGTAATCGAAATAAATACATATGTAACAGTATAGATATTATATTGTTATATATAAATTGTGTTGATATATATATATTATTATGATAAAACAACTAAATTATACCAACTATCTGTTGGGAAAACGATTATTCAATAAAAATATAAAATAATATGGCAATTCTGTTAGTATTGGAACGTATACTAGGTGTATTAAGTGTAAGATGTAAATTATATTCAACTATTCAGTAACAATTCCGTTCATTTTCATTTTATTTATAAATAATTAATTTGCAATCAAATTAGAATCCTTACGAGTTAGTTTCCAAATTAATTAATCTAATATACAATGTATAAAAATAACAGTTTTATAATTTTACAAATAGCAATTAAACAGACAAAAAGGAAATTGGCATATACGATGACTGTAAAATAGACTGCATTACAACTTTGTAATATTCATAATTAATAAATATTAACATATTCGGATTCATTTTAAAAATTCACGTAAAAGAAAAATTCAAATAAATAAATCGCATATATATACTAGATAATATCCGTAAATATAGTTTAATTATATCTAAAAAATTGCATAAAAGATATATTACGACATATGTATATTATTGTTAGGTATACGTTTAAAACCGTTTACTTTGTTATTGAGTTACGTATAAAAACGTTTACTTTGTTATTGAGTTACGTATAAAAACAGGTAATTAAAATAAATGGTAAAGCAATATATTGTCAAAAGAATGATAAATATAATATACGAACAATACGAACAATATTGTTTTATAAAGTTGAACTTTAAATTATAATTAAAATGAAATGTATAATTAAGCGAATATTTGATAACATATGCGCATGTCAGAGACTAAAATCAAACATACTCTTACATAAGAAAAATTAGAAATTTATAAAAAATAAAAGATATATTTTTATTACACATATTTTATACAACATACAATCTCAGGTCACTATAAGCGACTATAAGTAATAAAGAAAAGAAAAAGTTCTCAATCGATACTGTGGATAAGATTGTCACATAGCATATTATGTTTTTTTCACGTCTTTGTTATAAGAGTGTCCGGACAGTGCGCAATGATGAATATCAAGGAGCAAGGGGAATATCCGAGCGAGGGTAATACGAAGCTTCTTGTAATATTGAGCTTGAAATGATTATTGTGGTGACGAATCTTTTAATTATATATACGACAGCTGATTTCATGTCAGGGAAAATAAATTACATAATATATAGAACTAAGCAGGTAGCATGGTTACTGAGGCAAGAGGCGAATAGGAATTAGAGTCGACTACAAAAAAAGAATATATTACTGATACACAGGACGATAACCTACCTTAGTGTAAATTAAAAATAAAGAACGCTGTTTAAACAAGTGGATACTATTATTATATTACATTATACAATCAGATCATCTAATAATAATTCAAAGGGTATGCACTGCATAAGTAATTGATTGATACATTTTTCGGTACATTGCAAATTATGCCGAATTACTCTCTAACTAACCAACCCAGTGATAACGTCGTTATTTTTATATAATAATTATTTTAATTATTAAAACTAACTTTTTAACACTAATTAAAAAAATATACTATACTCATTTATGCAAAATGCAATTATTTGTGATCTACTATGAGTCTCACCTATGATTTGAATGTATAATTTACTAAAATGCGAAATCAAATATTTTCATATTATTTTTTAACAGTGAATCTGCTCAGAAACATTTATTTCGTTTTATTTATGTTAGCGGGACAAAGACTGGATGGTGACGGTTAACATAAGCATAACTCGTATACAAAACTGTTTCATAAAATGTAGATTTAACTAAATGTACTTATATTTTACATCATAGACAGAAAATAAATTCTTTTCACCCAAACTTTATCACCTGAGATATTGGTAGGTAATGTTTATAAATAATCAAATACATTTGAACCATTATTTTTATTATAGTATATATTTGAAAGTATGTGACAAATCAAATTCTGTACATGATCATTTTATCAGAATACTCGACAGTATAAGACCTTTTATTGAATTATGTTGACCATTTTAAAGTCAGCCTTAAACTTGATTTGCATGAAAAGGGATACAAGTATTGGAGATAAAATTTACATAATGTACACAATTGTCTCTTTTTGAATTATTACATTTATAATAGCTAAAATGCTTACTTCAAAATTTGTTTAAATATTATTCTTATTGGGATATGAATGAGCAATATACATGAATATATTAATGTAAATGAATTGCACTATTATACATATATATGTAATGTCACGTTTATGAATTCTTTTTATAAACATATAAACATTTTGATAGAAAAACTAGTTCATATTAGTCTAATCAATCATTTCAAATCATTCATCATTTTAAATATGTATTATTTATGATACAAAAGATACTCATAAATTATTATCTACCGCGGACAAGCAATAGCAACGTCTTGAACTAGTAAATATCTTACACTTTTTTCTCTAAATATTCTAAGGTGCAGAAAAATATTAACGCAATACTAATATTTATTGTTAATCAGAAAAGTATTCCATTCATTTCACAATTAAATAATTGATTATTTAAATAATTATTGTATTATGTTTTAAAAACACAATTTTGAGCATTGAGTCATGTATTCCATTTCTTAATTGAAGTAATTATGCTACATAATATGTTTTTGATCAATATAAAAATTATAGCTTTATTAATACGAGTAATAAAAGCGTATATGCAGGAAATACTATAAATTTGAAATATTGTAAATTCTTCATTATTATAATTTATATAATTTAAATCATTATTTTGTAATTGTGATAAGTAAGAGTTCAATTTGTTGAAATATATTGAATGGTATTAAATGTACAAATTGGGGTCGCTTTTCATTACAATTTTCTTTTACTACTCTTCATATATTTATTTTACTTTGTATCCAACATTACAATAAAATAAAATAAAAATACGCATTATTATATTTTATAATGATGCATTATACATTAATATTGACAATTATTATTCTGTTCTCATGTCCAAATACTTTTTGTACGCATACATATGTGTGTAATAAGCATCAACAAAATATTTGTGTCAAAAAATAGTCCCAGCAGCAATATTTTTTTTGTCTGAAACATGAAAATATTGTGAAAAATAATAACACCATAATAACGATTCTTTAAATGATTGTCTCTATTTACATAAATTATATAAGAGTATAACCCCTGTAAATACATGGAGTTGATAGTTTGATAAACAATGATTAGTGATAATTCTGTATGTACATAGTGATGTTATCATATGGCGGGCATTATAAATTTGCAATATTGCTATCCTTTTGTAAAAATCAGTTCTTCAAAATATGCATTGCAAAAGCACAAAAAAAGAACTGGTTGTTTATTCTTAAGAACTCGTTTTGCATTATGTTTCAAATAAAATATGATATTTTTATCGAAACTTTTCGAAATTAAAAATATTGTATCATTATCGACGACTTCAATTTGTGGTATATTCCAAATGAACAGAAAGTCGAAATAATATATTAAAACATATAAAACTATTATTTATTACTCATATTAACAATTATTTTTCACAAAGTTGTATATGAGTGTAACAAAATAATTATGCAAAACGTGAAGAAAAAACACCAACTATACGCATTATAGTAAGCTCTATACTTCGTGTATTTAAAGCATTTTTTAATTAGAAATTGTTCGTAGCTTACTGCAGTTCGTCATATATATATATATATTATACTTTCTGTGTAATCGGGTAGACAAAACAAGGCGTAAGACAGCAATGAACACTTTTATGCAATCCACAATTAGTCTGCATTCGTAACATTACTATAAAATAATGAGACGCACGTACAACCTATTACTATCCGTGTTTTAATGTTTTATACCCCTTCTCTTGTAATTGTTTAGTCTATAGGAGTTTTGGCAAGGTAATTACGCTATAAACCTTTAACCTGAATATTTAATCGGCTTTTATTGCTTGCTTATATTTTATTCATTTTATTAACTGAATTATGAACTATATGGATTTCAAGAATGGGAATATAGTATATACATATCAATTATATGATATTTACAGAATTTAAAAAATACTATTTATCGTGACACATTTTTTATGAACTCGGTGTACAAAACTCTGTTATGTTGTTTTGTATGTTGTATATACTTTTGCGAATTATAATCTACTCAATTAGAAATTAACTCCTATACGATTGAACCCAGAAAATTATTTAGGGGGTTAAGCTACAGTTACCTACTATCTGCTTGACTTACGCTGACATTCTCCTGAGATTTTAGATATAGATTGATACGAAAGCAAATCCTCCCATGGATACTTCCCGCATGCCTCTCCCAGGATATATTAACCGAATATAGCTACGTAGTTCACAATCGGTCGCGGAAGATGGAGAAAAAAAGAACCAAACTAACAAATGAAATTGGGAAACCACTCGCTTTTCGACGGACGACTTTGAATTCCTTCTTACCTTATATGCAACTAACTGCCTAGGGTACATGAGGGAGAACATTCTACAAGAATATGAGGATTTCAACAAATTTTAACACAAGCAGTAATTTTATGTTGTATGTAGAAGACTTTCAATGCAGAGATTTCCAATCAATCCTTGATGGCGCCTTAGGGTATAGTGTTCAATTGACTTAGACACGCCACTTTTTGTAGCTAACACTCAATCTGACTTTTTCTCAGTAATATTGTATCTCAGATGCTTAAATGGATCACTGATTTTATATGCTTTGCGGAATACTCATAAAAGGTAAAAGAAGAAATATATTGTTTAAATATATGTATATTTGAGAAAAGTGTTTCCATGACTGTAAATAAAGTAGGTATATGTAATTGAATGAGACGTGTGCTCTTGAGGATTTTTACATTATGATACTATAGTCAAGCTTTTTATGGCAGTATAACATTTCGTACATTTATACACTAAAATGTTATTTTATAGGACATACATTTTAAGATATTGAATAAAAACGTATTCAAATAAAAAACCCATTAAAATGCATATATGATGCTGCACTTAAAATAAACTATTGCAGAAGATATGATTGCCAAGATACCAATATCAAAATCTTTCCTGTAGGTTAGGGTTAGGGTTAGGGTTAGGGTTAGGGTTAGGGTTAGGTTATCTCATAAACTCATACATTAAGATTATTAAAAAAATCTAAATGACTCGTATACACTAAACATAATTAACGTATACATTTGTATTTTGAATAGTATTATCAAATTGTTTCATGTTGTTTATGTATTATATATTTAACACAGCACATACTTATATGTATAGTTACTTACTTATTTAGGTAAGTACTTAAGCATTCACTTAGTTTATTTATGGTAAGTACTTACTATGTATTCACTTACTTATTTGCTTGTTTATAGTAAGTACTTAGGTATTCACTTACTTATTTGATTTTTTATACATAGTAAGTACTTAGGTATTCACTTGCTTATTTATAGTAAGTACTTAGGTAATCACTTACTTATTTGAT
>JAYRBW010124535.1:0-16659 GCA_036023295.1 Invenusta paracnida | reverse complement strand
TCTTACTCTTGATTAAAATACAAAAAAGGTAAGTTATGATTACTAATAGTATTTTTAGATATACCCGTGTAATATAACACAGTCCAAATCATTGATAACTAACCTACCTGTTAGATTGGTCATGCAGAAACAACAGAAATCTGTTGTGTGATCTCTCCCACTTCTCCACACCATTGGAATTCCAAAAGGCAAGCTATTCTTTTCTTTCTTGGACCATTTTCGAAGATTTTCTACACAAGTTTTGCAGCAAATATGTGGAGCGAAATCTTTATCCTGATCTCCAATTTTTACACCAAAGTATGCAAAATATGTTTTTTCGACAAAAGGAGTGATTTTGTTGATCCTGTCTTGGAAAGTTTACATTACCACGTATATAACAAAATCGATCTGGATGATTTTTACAACGTCTATTCATTCTGAAATAAATCATTTTGAATAGGGTACATTAAAGACCTCATGATTTTTTATATTATATTATTTGTAACAAAGTAAATAGGTTTTATTACTATAAAAAAGGAAAATGTACAAAAATTTCAACTCAACTTACCTATACACGTGTTTTATATTTGAAATTGGAGCATCAATTTATTTTAAAACTGATTAAAACAAAATTATAAAAAAATGCATATAGGTACCTACTTTGAAATGGTATATAGTAATAATGTATCAAGTTTTTACGTAAGGAAATATTTTGCCCCAAACTTTTCCAAAAAACGAATAATTTCACCTATTTTGTCTATTTTTGTATTTTTAAAATCGAAATAGCAAAAAAACTTGAGCTGATAGAGCAAAACTATCTCAATTTTCGTAATCAGCATGTCTCAAATATATAAAAACAGTTGAAAAACCCTTGACCTCAAAAATGATGCAGACTAGTGAATTATCAATCAATACACATTAAAGTAAAATTTAACATACATTTGTTAACAGCATTTATAGCACCGTAGTCAAAATTATGAAAATAATTGCAATAATCTAAACCACAAAAAATATATTACAATTCCATCAATGTGTTCCGAAATTATGTAAACGAAATGTTTAATGTAAAATATTAATTACAGCTGAGACTAAATTATTTTTAGTGCTTTTTAATACAAAGCCAGTTGACAATGGAAGACTGCCAGCAGCTCAAAACTCACCTAACGCCAGCCGCATAACTAGCTCATTCTTGTCGGCCACTTCTCGGAAGACAGAATAACTCGAGATACCGATGGGTATGGAGCGAGAACGGATCCAACCCCCACAGGAGTACTTATAGAAGTCCGTACAGGGGTTCACGCTGGGGTCCAAGTACTCGAGGATACGAGCCGAAGCCTGAACACAACTTTGGTCGAGACAGACGTCTAGAGAGTGAAAATAATGAGATGGAGAGCATAGAGTTATAAGTAAATATAGAGACGATGGATATTCTTGTTAATTTCAGGAACAAAATATTACATAACGGAATACCGAAAAATCAATTGATTTGCAACAATTAAAATCATATATATTTTAACAATTCGTGTTACAAATATTTCATTAAAAGGCCTTTTCATTAAGGTTCAACTTTAAGGAAGCAAAATATTTCATATTTTCAGAAATCCGAATACTTCTGGTCATTTAAATGATTTAAGGTTACATATTTTGATTTAATTTTCTAAATTAGCATATTTTGATTTTTTAATATTATACTAAAACGGACAACTTTTAATAACACAAATTCAATTTAATGATTCTATGGAAACCTACCCAATGCATGAATATAATTAATTCATAGTATATATGTTATACAAAGATTTAAAGACAAATTGTGTAAAATGTGGAAATAAACTAAATATAGTTATATAGATATATAATATTTTTCAAAATTGACTATTCTCAATAAATTTTTATTTCAAGTACAATAATTTATAAGTTACTTTAAAGTACATTT
Source organism: Invenusta paracnida (assembly GCA_036023295.1). Classification (NCBI taxonomy): domain Eukaryota; kingdom Metazoa; phylum Platyhelminthes; order Proseriata; family Coelogynoporidae; genus Invenusta; species Invenusta paracnida. The sequence continues at coordinate 14,747 of JAYRBW010124535.1, read as the reverse complement.
TACAATATAAATTATTATTAATACTCAAACTGAAAAAAATACTGTTAATCTTAACATCACAGATATTAAAAATTAGACTATACTGTAATATACGATATAAAATAAAAACACTATTGAAGTTGTCTTGCAAAATATATTATATCAATATATATGGTCTTTATAATATTAAATATATGTAATTAGTATAACATTACAAAAGTCACAGTATTGGCTAATATTAATTATTTTTAAATATTGTCAAAAATGGTTAGCTACGGTGTAGTTCCGATACAGTGAAGTGTAATCGCCACAATAGAGGGATTGACTTTTGCAACATGAACAATTTTCCTAGTCGTTAAAAACTTAAATTAAAGGAGCTCAAGTTGAAAGTTGTAGAATTCAGAATTATAAGTATACTATTTTAAATCATAATAATAATAGGAAAATATTATAGCAATTATATATATATATGTATGAAATTAAACTGTATAATCTTTAAAATGAATCGATACATCTCTTAAAACATGTATTAAAAGCATACATTTTTTAAATTAATATTAAAATTAAATAGAGAAAATAACTAACATTACAAAGTATATATATAAAGTAAAACATAACAGCAATCCTAATATTAAGTTGGCATAATTAATATTATAAAATATTTAAGCCAAATAAAAATAGCCCCATCAAATTAATTACCCATATCAATAAAATGAGAACAGCGATCGTATATGGCACAAATAGTTGACTTTCTAAAACAATAGAGATAATATAATGAATCGTCTTATTAATAATTAATTAATAAGTTCTCGAAAACCTATTAATTGATTTAAATTAACTATCGCAAGGGCTATTAGAAATATTGAAGCATACATAAAAATGATTGACATTTATCAGTAAATACTAACAAAGTCTATAAATCAATATTTTGTTTCAGTTGGAAAGAGATTTGCAACATAATAAAGAATAATTATTTTTTAGGACAATGTTACTAATATTTTATATTAGAAATATCAATTTAATGGTGATTGTCAAAGTAGATAGAGTCCAGAATTACAATAGAAAAGCAACAAAAAATATAACATGAAACAAGCCTAGAAAGCTTAAATAAACGTAATATTACACTGCGTATAAACAGAAGTAGTAACCTGTGAAAAAACATTTAGCTCAAGATTGTAAATAGAAATATATATACAATGCTAATGAGTCAATGTTTAAGCAAATTATTTCCCTTTGAAAAGATCATTATTGCTTATTAGTACATGAATAAAATGTTATTGAAATAAAATAAATAGAAGAAAGTAGACTATTATTAAAATAACGCAACATGCAATGCGCTTTCATAATTAATACCTAGATTATATGTATATTATTTGATGTGTACTTATAATTAATCCGATTTTAATATAATCCTTCTTTATAAAATATCCAGTTCTTTAAATTACACATTACTTTGTAATTTAGAAATATAAAATTATCCTAAAATTGTATAAACAGAATCCTAACTTTTATAATAAATCCACTTCATTATAGATTACTCGGTAATCTGAAAGTGGAGAACATTATCTAACAATTCTATAATTATGTACCTGATAAATTATTGATAAGTATAGGCATATGGCTCCATAGATTATTAGATTACGAAATACGTAACATTAGAAAGACCTAACTAAAGTTAAAATTGGACAACTGTAATATTAAGTTAAATGACAACTAGTTATTTATAAAAATTCATAAAAACATATATAGGATCTATAAAGACAAATTTATACTTAAGACTACAAAGGATAAGGTAATATTTTATCTTCATTATATCAAAATATTTTTATCAAGAGTTGTTTTCAAATAACTACATTTTTTAGTTATGTATAATTAACAAAAAATTGTCCATAAATGAATGTATACTATGTGTAAATAGCTATTTTACCTAGCATATAATACCATATTAAAGGCTTTCTTTTTTTAACAAAATGTTGAAATAATTTATTGAGATATTGAAAATAACATTTTTATGTTAAACTTATAAGCGAATAAATAACGATTCAACCAAAAACTAAGATCCTAAATAAACTTCAAATTCGTCCTTAATTCTACAAAAGTTGTCTTCCCCTCAAGAACCTAGTCATACTACGATATACAGAGAACTCTTTTGCACAAAGTAAAGGTGTTAAACTACACACCTCTGAGTGCAAAAAGGGGAATCATAGGTAAGGGTTATATCAACAAAGTATAGATGCCAGTGATAATAATTGATAAAAGAGAGTAAACACGATCTACCGTCAGAGTACAAAGTACTTGAAATTGCGAACAATGTACAATGCACGAAAATCTTACAGAATTATTATTACCACAGAGTTTTTTAACAAATTCAGGAAACTTAATTAATCCGAGATAGATGAATTATTTACAAAAAAATCAGTGTTATTAAACAAATACACCTTCCATAGGTTAGTTAAAAGCCAAATATATTATTCAATATAAAACAATGTTAGTGTTTCTCAAAAAAATTGTAACTTATACTGAAAACTAAATTAGTAAAAGTTGAAAAAGACAATTAAATCATAAAAAAATCATAAAGGAAATATACAATTCGACTTATATTTAAGAAATAATAACCTAGATTTCAATAAACATCTGTCTATGAATGTAAACAAATAATATTATAATATGATCGTATTTTCAAATGTACAACTAAAATGCTAAATATAAATTATTAGTCTATTCATAAAATACAAAGCATATTAAAGCATAATATTGTATTCACTTATTCTTTTACTTTACTGTGTTTTCATAAAATTGAATTAATGAGAATACAAATATATGTTTTCTTTTTGATATGGAAACACTATTGCAAGGCGCAAATATATGTATGTGTTGGTATTAACAATAAAGGTAAGATTAAAGATACCCCATGTAGTTACATTTAAGGAATATAGCTCTCCCATAAAACTAACGTTTTAATAAAGTTAAATAAAAAATAAACATTTTTACGCTGAAATGTGTAATACAAAATTCCACAGAATAATAATACAATTTCTTCTTCATGCTTATTCATAATATTGCCAATATTTTTAGAAGGTTATATTATACAAATATAAAGATAAAAAGGCGCGGTTAAACAACATATCAAGTCAGTTCACAATCCCTAAATATAACATTTTAAATGTCAAACAGAACATAAATTCCCGTGCAATTTAAGTTTTACCAACACTATTGTATCTCAATATGAACAGGTATACATACACACAATCTGTTTTTTATCTCTTATACTACCTATATGCATATGTCGAATGATTGTACAATCTGAAGTAAGCCAAGCGTCAACCTCGCTCGTTCTTTAAACGCCATACACATGATTTATTAGTTAACTTTATCAAACGGTTCTATACACACGAAGGACATGGATAAACGAGCAAGGTCAACGAAAAACATGTTAGTAAGGAGAATTGGAGTCAATAAATTCAAGAATCACTTCCTTTAGCCTGAATTATATAGCGACATAAATAGTATCATCGAGACTACATATTTCCAATTTCATTTTACCTCCATATAAAAGCATAAGTATAAAATATATATATATATAACTGTAAGTGTATGCACTATATTATATATTTTCATTCGAATTAAGTTGCAATATTGTATGCTCTTACGAATCTCACAAAATAAAGATAATTAAAAATATACTAACACTTACTGCTTAACATAATTAACATTTACGTAAATTAATTAAGTAAAATTATTCAATATTACACGATGAATGGTTAACAATTTATAAAACCATAGAAAGCCCATAAACTGTAAACTCAACCCGAGACAATATTATATGAGGTAATAATGAGAAAGATAAAATTAGAAGAGATAAATATTTCTAAAGTTTAAGTATATATGAACTTATTTTATTAAAATTACGATACTTTTGTAAAAGACGACTGATTGACACAAATATCATTGTTATGAACAATAAAACAAAAAAAGTTAAAACTAAAGGTTCAGATAAATCTATATATACAGACCTGCCAACTCTGAGAGATAAAATATCGGGACAAATTTTGGACACAACAAATTTTTAGATTAGAAAAATGTATACACTTATTCACTTATTTAACTAAATTGTCAATAATCATTTTTAATATATAACACATGTATATGTAAACTTAACACACGAATTATCTCTACAAGACCTAGACCTCAGCCACATAGATTCTTCGTTTATCTCATCTGTGCCCAGCCCGCCCAGCACCCCGGCACGAGGCTTTTCTTGCCCCTGCTACACGTTTCGCTGCTGGCACCGTTCCTTTACGGCGAGCAGAGCTTGGAACGTCCACTCCCTTACGGGATACTGCTCCAATTCCACTGAATCAGCACCACTCTCCTCCTTGGCTTCCGCCCGAGGGGCGGCCTTTCTACAAGACCTCTTCCTGCCAAGGTTTATTTTTGGTACAGCGTCGACACCACTCCGGGATTATCACCCACCAGATCTTCTTTGATGCGCCACCACCACCACCACCACCGATTCAAGACATACGAGACTCGTTGGGCATTAAGATACCATGCGCTCCTCCTACTCCTGATCCTATGGAAGCTCACTTCGTGGGAGATCACCACAAGCTCTTGCTTTTTGTTCCTATTTTACTTAAGACTTTGGGCCAAGCTGGCTTCGATATTAGCTTCAGTAAAAGTTGTTAAATCTCCACCCAGCATATTGACTTTTGTGGTCTTCGTATCAATCTCTCAGTTGTTGTCATTGCTTAATTCAACTTGGGATATTATATCTCATGTTTATCGTTTCTGTAGTTTCATTAATCCTCGCTCTTCTCTGGGCCTTCGGGCCAAGGGCTTCCTTACATATCTCGCAACTTCTTTTAATCTTGGTTATGGCTCTAGATTCCATGTCAAAAATTTTATGGTCATTTTCCAGCCTCTGTTTCAGAATCGTTGGCGCCTTTCAGTCCGAAACCCAAGTCTGGACGACTTTGGTTTGTCGACGCCACTCCCTCACAGATCGCCATTCTTTCGCCTTCGGGGGTCGGTCGAAAGCTGTGCCGGTCTTGTGTGAAAAACATCTCTTTCTCATTTGAGCCTACACACCTTAATCCAGCGGATTATTTTTCAAGGAACTTACCTCCTCCTCTAACATCCTCTGTGCATCCTTATCATTTACCTTACCTTGCCTTAACACACCTACAAACTTAATCCATTGTAATGACTTTCTGTACGGCAAATATATATTTTTTTGTTTTACTAGTTTCATTTCCGGTAAATGTAATATATATGTTCTGTATTCTATTTGTAATTCATATTACGTTTTTCAGTCAACCCCAGTCATGGTGACTTCTGAATAAAGAATTTATTATTTGTATATGTATTACATGACAAGTAAACACGTGAAGCGTTAAGTTTGTCAAGTTTGTAAATTTCTTTTTATAGCTATATTCATAAAATGGATATATACAATTTTTTTTAAATATAAGGCAAAATATATTGGGACATTTACAACAGCTTATCGGGACAGGTTAAAACGCATTTGAAATCGGGACTGTCCCGATATGGGTGTGTATATTGCTAAAATATCCAGTTATTATTGATTCAGCTTATGAAAAACTATCTACACTAACATCTTAGTTTCATATTATGAAAAATCAAATTTTAAACAGGAAAACAACTAGTGGAAGTGCACTTACCGGGATCCAGAACATAAGTATAGTTCTGCCGCATGACCACCCTGTTCATTTGTCCATTGTTCTGCGCAGCCAGCACCACAATCAATATTATCACAAGCAGTAAGAGCAGGAGGCAGATCACTAAAAGACACCGCTCCAGACAAGTTCTTGCACGCCACTGCTGCTTTCCCCGACCAAATCGGACGCCCAAGCCTCCACCACCGCCCCCCATAAGGTTCGAAGAAGTTGCATTGGCGGTGATAGCACTGACGGCAGCTACCCCGGCAAAGTCCTCAGCTACAACGCCACCATCCTCAACAGTGACAACTACTCCACCACCACTTGTGGACGATGTTCCACCTCCGATAGCACCATCGGCTCCTTCGTCAAGCTCCAGGACCCGACGGTACTTCTCAGAGGACATCTGCATATAACCGGTCATTTTTAATCAATAAATTAATCAATATTTATATCAATAAAAATAAAAATCGATCATTTAAGAAGTCTTTGCAAACTCTAGGCATGCATGCATCTCTCCTTGTAATAAAGCATTGGTGTTTTCTACATGCAGAAAATAATTATAACACGTGTGTTTGATGTCGCCTAGTTATGTAACATAATACATTGGTAGTAGTAGTAGTAGTATTTCCAGACGCCATACATACGTACATCTACTGCAGCTATAAGCTAGAGATGCAAAGAGTTAAATAAATGCATAATATACTAGTTAGTAGGCAGGGAGACAGTCGGTTCAACTCCTAAAAAATATGAGAGCATATTTTAATTATATACCTAGAGAGAGAGAGAGAGAGAGAGGGGAAGAGAGAGCTATAACACATCCAGGAGATTGTGAAAGAAGAGAGAGGGGAGGAGATGAGAATGCGCGAATTGTTATCATGAAATCGATTGTTAACAGAGCAGCTGATGCTGCCTGGTATATTTCTCTCCCATTTTCTCTCATCCTCTTTCCTCTACGTCAGATCCCATAGTCTTATGAGAATTTAAGGTCGTGGGTATATACGATTTAAATGGAGACATGGGCAGTTGCGGAAATCTCTATACTGTAAGTTAGTGGAACAATTCAAATCCAGACATGAGTTTGTAATAGATGTTCCTTATGCTTCGTTATGCACCGCAAAACTTTGACATGTATTTTAATTCAATCAAGAAAAACAAAAAATGAGACAAATATATATTTCTCATTAAAATCAAGATACAAAAAATATCTTACATTAAGACTAACAGAAAATAACTCACTGTTTTAGAGCAAAACATTTATTTTTTTCATGTAAACAAATTTAAGTAAAATGTGTACTTTCAAAAACTATTTCTTAGCTTAGATAATTAAAAAAAAAATTAAAATATATATTTTCCAAAAAAGTCTAACATTCTCCAGGATAATATATTAAATGAGTATAAAGCTTATTCTTTTTAAATTGCACTAAACATAGATATTTTTTTAACAATTGTTTAATATTCTAGTATTTATAATTTAATTCACATTAACTTATACAAATAAAAAGACACAAAATCGAATAAATATGTTTTGAAGTCTGATAGAATATATTGTTATATATATATATATATTAGTATGAAAATTGTAATTGTTAAGAGAGAGTATTCACCGTAATCCATAAATGTTATCTAAATTAAATTAACTGAATCTATTTAACATATGAGAGACATAATAGTTGATTACAAAGACGTATAATTCATAGGATATATATATATATACATATATTATATATAATTTGTAATTAATATTATGAATAAACTTTAGAAAGTACAAGTATCATTTTTAAAATAAACAAAAATAAGAAAATCAATAAAAAAATATCGAAAGCTAAAATATAAATAAAAAGTGCACTAAGTAATTATTTATAGTTAACAAAATATCACTTCATAAGCTTTACATTAAAAAAAGTAACAAAATATATTTACGGGGCAATTTAATGCCATGGAATTTTATCTTGTCTAACACGCACTATCAAATTGGTAAGAATATATATATATACAAATATGTGTGTATTCAATATTCGCTTCTAGTCAAGGAATAAAACAAAAAGTTTCTCCCAAAAGTTTAGATATATATATATATTTACTGTTTGGAACATACTTATTTCCTTAAGATGTTTACACTCATACTTATGTTAGTAAAAAATGTAGAGATTTGGGATATATGAACTGAATATAGACTAGGCATTGTGCACCAAATGGCAAAAATTTAGCAAATAAATATTAAAAGATGCTCACCCCTCATGTAAATAAGGATTTTACAGTTATAAAGAATTTGTATCGGTAAATATGCTGCCGCCCACCTCGTCAACCATAACAAAGTTTTAATCTGTAGATGTCATATTAAAACATATCGCGCTTGTTATCAAGAGAAATAAACAAACCATACTATATACCCTACATAGCGTAATCAAACAGATAAGTTAAAATCATATGCTTCGAGCTACAAATAGTAAAATTAGCAACAACAAAAAAAGAAATGCCAAAAATAGTAAATATAATATTTTATTCACAAACCCATTTTTATTATAGATCGTAAGATATGATGATTGTCAAAAATAATAACCGTTTCTATTTCAAACTTTTATGGTACATATAAATGTTGATAAATAGTAAATATAGTTTATAAATAATTACAAAATAGTTTTAATAAATAATAATTAGTAAAAGAAAGCTATTATAATGTACCTTCCTTCTTTTCCCTTTGTAATTGTCCATTTCTCGCCTCTGTTTTATCCTTCCTTTTTTCAAATTATTTTTCAATTTAAATGTTAACGTTGCTGTACCGATTTCCATTGTACAGTGTATTTGAATAAACAACTTATATTATTTTATAGCCAACAATTAATAAACAATTTACTTTTTTATTTATTTACATGTTTTGCAGAATAATTATTATGCAATATCTGTTATATTTATCTGGAGCTAAACTAACAGCGTCATATATATATTTCTTTAAGCTAACCCTTTTAAAACATTCAAATACGAATATAATACTGTATTTAAAATAAAAACATTAATAACAAGCTAAATATTATACATAATTGTAACAATAAAAATTTTAAACAACATATATATTCTATAAACGCAGAGCAAGGGTGAATGTTAATATCTGGTCATTAAAATCGAGGATGTCAATATCTTAAGAGAATTTATTAATTTTAAATGCAAGCTGACTATTTTCCTCATAAATTCTATAGAATAACTTATACGAATAGTTGGCAACTATAGAACTTTCAATTAAATCTAAGATCCAGCGAAAAAATGTTAATAAATTAAGATAAAACTAGAAGAAGCAACTTACATCATGATTCTGATTATTAGAGTGGGCCTCTATCAGAGGAGTACTAGTACTGACAGATTCCTGTATGTTAGCCATTTCCATGTGTTAAGAATTAATAAACAGAAGTAATGACTCAATTCAAAGAATATTATATAATGAGAACATCAAACAGATGTACCTCAAAGTAGTATACTAACACACGATAAGAAGACTTATTTATGTGGACTTCTGGAACACCATAACAAAAATGCGAATTCAATACGAAAATGAAATGTTATCAACCGTTAAAGCAAATTTAACACAGCATATGTCAAAATGCTATGTGCTTATGATGTAAGCCAAATTATCGACGGCACAGTCGATGCCAAATTTTGAGGGGCATGAACCAATCAGGTTGTTTAACTACTTCAAGTCTGTGTTACAGGTATGCATATTGTATCTGTCATATCGTATGTGGATATACAGTACGAGGCAAAATGTGTATACGAGGTCACATTAAAAAATAACAATTGCAAAAATAGCCGTCTAAAAATAACAAGTCTTTAGCCAAATGAAATGTTTTAATACATAGTAAAATTTAAAAATATATTTTCGCCAAAATATATAGATGTCTATTTCCTTAGCAGTTTATATGTATACCTATAGTAGAAAATGTAAATGTATTAATATTCTAACTACATATATAGTATATCAATATCAAATTTAATTTAAAAATATTTTTTCAAGTTGGGCAGGTACCAAGTTAAACTTCATAATAAATTGTTTGCGTTAATTTTGCGATAAAACAAACAAGTACGTATAAATGACAATATATAAAAACTTCAAAATATGTTTTATAAAACGTTTTCTATAAAAGCATAATATTTTATAATGTAAAATGAAATTGTGGTTAAAAGCTTGTAAAAAGGAATAAAATAACCGAAAAGGTATCGAAAGAAGAGAAATATAAAAATAATAAAAACAGTTACGCCAATTTTTGTTTCCTCAACTATATTCGATATATTTGAGACCTATATATTAATTAATCTATAAAGCAATGGCGACTAAGATAGTTTCAATATGCACAATACTATATATATTAAACTCCTGAAAATACTTAGTAAAATACTCTGTAACAGATTTATAATATTAGGAATATAAAATAATTGAAGATAGCGACGTAGAAAAAATTAATATGTTTTAATAATATTAAGTAATATTTGTAATATATAAATAATTATACAAAATTATCTCAAAAATTGTTTCGTTTCACAGAAATATTTACAAGAATAATTTCTTCTAATAGAAATTATAAAGTAAAAGTAATTAAAAATATACATACGCGAAACTAGTAAATAAAAATATATAATTACAACAAAATAAATTTAATATTTGATACTACTATAAATAGTATAAGGAAATAACTAACAATTTTACGTTAAATAGCTATAAATGACAATAACAAATTAATATATAAAACAAGTAAATAACAAGTAAAATTTTACGCAGTTTCTGACCATAAATTAGTGGAAATCTATGACAATTTTATATATTTATATGTTTGATGAAATATGTAATGCTGTAAATGTATATAAAATGTCTTGTCATGAAATAATAATTAATAGAAACAGCATTAAATGTTAGTGTGTTTGATTTTTTAAATGTAAATAGGACAATTGAAGTTCAATATAATACAAACACATTAGACATCTACTGTGTAATACAAACACATTACCAAATTAACGATGGAAGTTAACTCATAATGAGAATATCACAATTTCAAATAGTCTGTTTTGATTTTTGTTTAGTTACTTCTTGTCTAACTTATACTGGCATTAAATGTAATGCACATAATGTATATATATTTCAAATATATATTACTATTACAGTTTAAAAATTGATTTCGAACTAAACTATAGAAAAGTACTCTTTCAAATACATATTACTCACAGGAAGCCATAATTAAAACGGCAAAATTAAAAGTACATATATTATAAAATGTTATATACAATAAAAAACAAAATCATAAAAATAGTATAGTAAATAATACTACAAATAGCTAAATAGCTAAAATAGTACTTTAGCAATTTTAAAACGTTGAAAACACCGCAAACTATTCACTCACCTGTTTCACATTGAGTTCCATTATATAACTGAATGGGAACTAAACAATTAACCAGAAAAATAGTAAACTTGCTTCGAATAAAATAAAAGTGATTCACTAGCAAATCGGGCTAACCACAATATTTCTTAAATTAGGTGCGTTTACTGCAAAACCACATCATTAATAACAACAAAGAAACCATGTACGCAATATATTTATATATATGCAAGTACATATATTTTTATGTAGAATTGAATATATTAGCCTATGTTAATAGCACCAACTTTTCTTCTACACCCATAAAGGTTTTTTATTATTGCGTGTTGTATATTTTCTAGGTTATGTACAATAAAGATATAAAAATCAATTGTAAAATCTAGACAAGTAAAGATATATTTGCATATTGATTTGCATAAATATAAAAAGATTTACTCCACATTATAATTGTGATAATTATATTTGTACAACATATAACTAGTTTTTGTTTTTACTGTAAATATAAACAATATAACATGGATATATTTAGAAATATAAAAAATGAAGAAATAACTCAAACTATTGAGAATTCCGTCGAAAATCTATGATAAATGTATTGTGAACTTGAAATAATTTGATATATGATATATATACGAATGTTTATATACAGTAGCCTCTAATTTATTTATATATACCGTATATAATAATGCAATCTTATCATAATTTGCAACTAGTAATTGAACAGTATTAAACGACAGTAGAATGACAAATGTTAATATTCTTAAAGGTAGCGATGAAAAAACCTAAACAAACATTTTAAAGCATGCCCCACCCAAATGAATTATTATTGCTTATTATTTAGCCATAATTTAAATATTATAACAATTTTATGAGGTTTTTAAAATATCACGATAATATATGAAACATATAAAATACGTAGATACATCTACATAATGTGTAAAAATGAATATAATAATAATGTATAATAAGAGTATATTAGTATAATACACTTACATCTTAATTATTTATGTAATGATTTAATAGAATATACTTTTTACTTTACCACATAAACAATACATGGCTTATAGCGTGTAAAGTTGAGGCAAAACGAATGTTGAATATATATGGTAAAAATGAAACTAGGAAGTTAAGCTTTTATTAAAGAACTAAACAACAATTAATTATGACGTACATTATGAAGCATATTATTAATACATATTTTAGAACCTTATGTTTAATAAAGAAATACGCTATACACAATACTAAAGATAATAAAGTATCAACTGAAGGTAGTTTTCAGTAAAAAAAGTAATAATTTAAGATTCCTAGTACAGTTTAAAGAGCTATAAAAACAAAATGATATACTTTGTCAATAAAAGCTAAACTAACTCCAATATCAGCAAAAGTAGTAAAATGTATATAATATCCCTAGGCAGCATAGTGAAAATAAAAATATAAGCCACAGGTGCTGAATACATTAATATTTTATTAAGAGATCCTAAATCTTGGCTGTTAGAGAGCCTCATTGGTGAGTCTTTGACAAATTGAGAAACTAATTAAAAAACTGGATATTGGAATATTGCCTGTGTGCATTCCTATATCCAGTAAACCATTTATTGTTTTAGCATTTGCTGCCTATAACATTGCTTTTTCGTGTTCTTACACGAATTTAACGAATAGTTTTAAAAGTATGCAATCTCAATTGATTACTTTTGGTGCTGTAATCACTACTCTCATCAACCTATTTAAACAATCTTCTCACAGTTTGTCAGAGGATAAACACCCTGATGAAGTTGTCTAGCCGATAAATGTGTATTTCCTTAATAATTATATTTATTCAGCAGCTCCGAATTTTAATATTTTCTTCTAACATATATATAAATTAACGAAATCCAAATATATGATAAATACTCACTAAACTAAAACGAACTGCAACAGGGATAGACCATTTACTATCCTGGTTTCCCTAACTAGCTACACATTTCATCTCAGAATCAGTAACTTACCTTTTTAATCTATCAATCACGAACTCGACTGTCTCTTCATAATGGAAAACCGCTATAATCACCCCTTAACCTAAAACAATCAACCCAACCACACCAGCCGACTATCGACCTATAAACATCACACCAGTCCTTTCACGTGTCATAGAAAACATCACTCGAACCTACCTCTATCCAGTCATAGAGAGTCCACCATCAAACCTGCACTTCAACGACCAATTCGCTTTTCGACCCACAGGTTCAACAATAGCTGCCATCAGCCCTTTACCACTTACATTAGCATCATACAGACCAGTTAGCCTCACTTCGTGCTCAGCGAAAACGATGGAACGGATGGTATGCAATCGCCTGTATTACACAATAGAAGACAGGAGGATCCTATGTGATGACCAAGCAGGCTTCAGAAAGCTTAGATCCTCTGAAAGACTCCATCAGTACCATCAGCGAGTCATACCCCCCAGTGTAACCACATTATCTACACGGATGGCTCTGTCAAAGAAGGCCACTTGAATGGAGGGAGTGCAATGGTGGTTACAAAAGGTCCACCCAACAAATCCGACCATGCTGCAGTCCCACGGACGAAAGGATGTACACCAGCTCATATGAGACGGAGCTAGGCGAGCTTTGGCGGCGAAATGGCTTGCCAAAAATCCCGAAGCATCATCAGAACTAATCTGCTCGGACTGCAAAGCGGCGATCAGTGCTCTTAACAGCAAGCTCTACAGCGGGATGGATCATGATCTCAACGCCGCCAGAAAAAGCTTGAACATTCTCGCAAACAAAGTGTTCCTGCAATGGGTCCCAAGGCATTGCGGACTCCGAGGCAATGACCTGGCGGACGCAGAAACCAACAGAGCGGCTATGGAGGCACCTCCAAACAACACCATATCTTGGAAAGCGACCAAAGCTTTGATCAAGCAGAGGATCAAGGATACAGTAGTCGCACACCAGCGAGAGCAGCCATCTACCTCAGGCCCTTGAAGTCATACAGCCTTAACAGACGAGATGCCACCCTCCTCGCTCAACTTAGAAGTGGCCACTGCTGCAGCCTGGCAGCGTACCGTGCTGTGGTCGAGCCGGGCTATGATCGTATTTGCGCGAAGTGTCTCTCGGACCCCAAGACCGTAGAGCACTGGCTGCAGTACATAACTGTGCATCAACGACTCCTATACGTTTTAGGATTTTTGGAATACCCTCTCCCCCTCTTACCGTTCTTGTTGATTTTCCAGATGCGGTAGTCTCGTTTGCACTTCGGACCCTCAACCTGGCGTGACGAGCCTGCCGTCCTACAACAACAAAAAACAACAGCTGCCATCATCCAACTGTACTAAATACTAAAACTACAAAAGTAAATGAAACTAATACATCGCATATATATTTGTAAATATAAATTTTAACGCAGGATATTTCAAAAATGATCATCTTTCTTTAAATACCCTATTTTTATAAAGAAATTTTTAATACAACTTATTCTATCTTTACTATTTTAATTAACAAGTTAAAATTTGAAAATGTACTTACAAATTACTAGCTGACATTGCAGCATTTCATGCATCAAAATTATTTAAAATGAATTGAACACTTCCAACAATTTAATATTATAAAAATAAATATAAAATAAAACCGAATGAAATCAACATTTCAAAAACTATTTATTTAACCATTGTTTAACAAAATAAAGTTAAGAAGACAATAGCTGAATAATTAAAATATATAATATTCCAAATTTTCGAATAACTCTTTATCAA
>JAYRBW010124524.1:0-16660 GCA_036023295.1 Invenusta paracnida | reverse complement strand
TGATTTCAGAAGTCAAATTCCTGAGCAGCTCATTTGCCATCGACAGTAATGTTTGATTCTGGTATCCTTAGTCGACCATTACACTAATTAGCAGGTAGTATTTTAAAGTATTAAAGACATGTAGGTAATGGGAAGGATTATGTATCTAAGGAATCCATCTGCACATGTTTATTTTTTATGAAAAGTTAGATGCAGCGATGCACGAAAAGGGCAAAAATCAAGTCAGGACAATTATTGGGGGGCTGGACCCCCCTGGGCCCCCCAGTGGCGCAGTCTCTGTAACATAAATATTTCATTTATTTATTCATATAATTGAATGAACATGCAGAAAACATGCAAATATGAAAAATATTAAACTTTATTCTAGATATTATTTAGTAGAATTTGAAAGTCTGTTGAAATATTTGGTTTATTTTGAACATGTTTTATGTTTCTAGAATAAATTTATTACCTATATGTTTCATTTGTTGGTTTTACACCATAGTTTGCATTATTGGAGTAAATTTAGCCATCTGCACATTTGATAGAATATATAAAAATGACATATGTTGCATGTTTTATGAAGAAAATATGGAATAATTATCTAAAAATGCAAAATAATAAAACTTATAAAGTTTTCTTACACCTAAACATTTTTATTTCATAAAAATAAAAAAAATAAAATAGAACAGTCAAAAACTGAACCTCAAGTCTATAGTAAATGAGTCGCAAATTTTTGTTAAAATTAAAAAATATTATTTTTAATTTTATAATATTTTTTTTAATGGCATGTTAAATTACATTATAAAACTGAATTCATCATTTATATGCTCGTATTATCGATATTACAACGATTTTTTTTTACTATATATGTATGTCTCAAACTACTTAAATACAAATTTTAATCAAAATTGCTCACATTAATTTTTTCATATAAAATAATACTATTATATAAAAAATATAATCTTTCAAATGGTTTTTATTATATAAAATTTTTATTAGTCAGATACAGAATATGAAAATGTTAATTTTTGTTTACTATAATTGCACAGTTTGAAATCAAGGTGCACTTTAACAATATTATTATTATTATTATATCTATAATACCAATGTTTTGTTTTATGCAGGTGATGGGTTTACTACTTAGTTATGTTGTGTACCGTAAGTGAATTTGTATGGTTCGCAAACTGGATGTACCAACAACAAATATTTTAAATGGTACAAAGGGTTCGCGAACCAGACAGATATGAATGTACCAACAACCAATTATAAATTAATTAATAATATCATAATTTTAACATTTTATAGCAACGAGATTATTTCCCAAAATATATTTGTAAAACTTTTATCAAAATTGTTTATTAAAATATTAAAACAATTCGCAATATCAGTTACACATATCAATTGCAATTTTGATTCGTAATTGGTACAACCAAAATAATTGTACCAATAACGAATATGTAAACATTAAAGTAAATAAATAATATTAAATAGTTGAACGTATTAAATTCCTAGGTGGGACAGTCATCCCATTTGCAAACATACAAATTACTTATGGTACACAACAGTTAATATGGCAGACTGAGAAAGAATTAATATTATTAGAAATGAATATAAAAAATTAGGCCTACAAATTAATGATGATAAAAGTGAATTCTTATTTTTTGTGGAGGAAATAAAATAAGTATTGCAGGTATAAAGGTTACCAAACAGATTAAATGGGTAGAAATTGAAGATACCTAAAGATACCACCAAAATAAGTATTGGTGGTATAAAGGGTACCAAACAGAGGCTGGGTAAAAATTGAAGATACCTACTAAAAATATTTTCAAGCAATATATTGACGAAAAAATAAAGACAGCAAACAAATATAAATTCTGGATTAACTATATTCTGAAATGCATGGTATGCAATTGTAGGCCATAAAACTCAACAAGAAAGATATACAAAAAATAGAAACAATCCAATCCTGTATTATAAAAAACTTTTAAACATGCCCACCAGAACCCATAATGCCAATATAAGAAGGGAAATAGGGATTAGCACACATACATTTAGGGACATTAAAACTAAACTAGGGCTTCTTCAACACATACTGTAAAACACATATAAACTTAAAAAAATAATTCTAAAAAAATGGAACAAAGAATACAAATGGATTAAAATTTGCAAAGAGTATATGGAATATATAAATATTAACATTGAGGAATTGGAGAATAAATACTTAGGAGAACTGAAAAATACAATTAACAGAAAGGAGACTCAGGAATGAAAAAGAGAGATAGAAGAAAAAGGTTATCACTATATCCCAAAAATTTTGCCATATAAAAAATTATTTTATATGCCAAAAATTATTTTCGACCCTTAAATGCTAATTTAAATAAATAGTGTAAAATTAAATTTTTGGAACATATGTATGTATCATTATCTTAAAATTATTGGTACTGATGTGTAATACATATAAATAATGAAACAAAATTAACATCTTCATAAAATAATTCTGAAGAAAGAAAATACTATCCTTTCATTGGCTAAGAATTTCTATAACAATATCCTGGCTAATGAAAGTCTAGTATTTTTTGATAATAATGTGGCCAGTGATAGATGAGATGGTTGATAATCGTGGTATGATCACGGCTGCCTACTTTTTAATAGTGTATGGCTTACATGGATGGAAGCAGTTACATGGATGTTGTCCAAAAATCATTTTTGGCATATAAAATTATTTTATAGGTACCGACATTTTTGGCATATACAATTTATGGAAGAAAAAAGTAGCCTAAAATATTACAATCAAACCATAAAAGAAATAAAAGTGAAAACTTATGCGAAAATAGTGAGGGAGAAACCCTGGTTAGACTATCAGAGTGGTGTGACTTTAATAGGAAGGACAAAACTCTGTAAATGTGGTGAAGATTTAAACAGATCATATGCTAGCAAGCTGTAAGAATTAAAAAAGAAAAGAAAAAATACAATTTGAAAATTGATGAAATTATAAAAATGAAAATATAATTCAAATGTTATGATTAAAAAAAGAAGACTTATGACAAATTACATTAAGAAAATTAATAAAGAATTCAAGATCATAAAGAAGGTATAATGGGCTGTGGGGAGGGGTTGGTCCTTTTTTGGTTCTGTTCCAGCATCAGCTGCTTCCTTGAGAAGGGCTCTCCTGGAGGTAGAGTTAGGGATGTACTTTTCTCAGGGGCAGCTTTGAGGGGAATCTAAGGCCTGGTTGGCAACTTTTATTTCTCTTCCTCTATTTCCTTTCCCTTTTTATGGTATGTGCCACCTCAAAGGCTTTACATATGATATGTTTTTTTAATTTAAATATTTTAATTTGTTATAGTTGTACTAGTATATTTGATAAAGAGTTTACAGTAAATTTATGGTCTTTGAATAAGATTAGATGACTAATAGTATTGGGCGCTCATTTACTTTAGTGAAATGGGATGTTTAGCGACCCATAGGCATAGACATGATTAATATTATTAACAAATTAGTTATTTAATTAATAGCAATATCATGATTCATAATTTAGTTAATAATATTAATAATTATATAGGAATATATTAATATAAATTAATATTGTAAAATTATATTATTGACTTATTAATTTATAGTCCCTATCCTTTATTTTACTACTACAAGTATTAATAGTACTACTAGCCTGGCTTAAATAATCATCCAGCAGCACTAAACTGAATGAGTGCTTAGAATTGAAATAGTAATATCACCTATGGCTACAAAATTTATTTTAACTATGTCTATAACATTTATTTTATTATTGTTAATGATTGTCAGTATATATTATATTTATAAGTATAGTTGCAATGCCAATGGTTTTGACTTAGGTACAATAAGGTATTAGCCTAATAATATTAATGAATGTCAATATCAAGTGCAATGCATATTTATTGGTGATCTGTTAGAATACCTAGTGTTAGAAAACTATCCATTTGTAAAGTTTTGAACTTTGTGGATCAGTTATTAACTATTTCAAGGTTCCTTAACTTAAGGCTGGTTTATATTTTTTATCACATTCACTGATAGCGTTGTAAATAACATAAACATTTCATACATTATTTACAATATCCAACTCTATCAGCATATCATACAAAGATTTGCAATGGTGAATTTTTGACACCAATCCCATGTAAATTAAAAATGTTTGATTTGATATTAAAATTCTAGAAACAGGCTGGCTCTGTTTTAGATGGTAAAAGTTCAGATAGACCCAAGTCAATTTCAATACCAGAGACAGTTGTTTGATAGCTGCAGCATATACACAATCACCTACAAAATCTACATATTGTGCATTATGTCAGTTGCAAATATCAAGAATAATGCTAATGTCAAAAATAAAATAACTTTGTTTAAAACCCTACAGGCCACACATCTTGCATTATCTCAATGAGGATCATTTTTCCCAACCAACACACCCAATTTTATATATATGTCATGCACACATTGCTTTTTCCATATTGCTCCAACAGTTTATGGCTGTTTTTAAATTTTATTATTCTTCTCAAATCTTTTATGAAGTTGCTGCTTATAGTTAGTAAGTTTATTAATAAACTTGGACTATTTTAACAAGAATGTCTTACACAAATATTCATTATTATACTAACATTTGTTAATTACTTATATACTCATTGTAACAATACATATTATTTCATTAATAATGCAGAAACACATATTATGTCTATTTATATTTCTATGTATGTATATATGTATCTGTGTGTAATTCTGTGAATTTTGATTGTATTGAATACTAGTGATATTAACACTACCTATGATATTTTAGTAATATTTGTAATTCTTATTATACTTCTTATTTGTATGTTTAATGCTACAAAGTTACCTCAAGTTTCTTTCTCTATTAAAGGCTATAATTGAAATGTATTAAAGTATTAATTTTATTTCAGTCAAGGGATGTCAAGGGATCCTACAAAGGAGTTTCATCATTTGTTAAAGTCCTTACCTAAGAAGACTTTAGGTCAGGCACGTATTTATGACTATAATAGCGATAGTATTGAAAGCTTCATTGTAGAAATTCAACCTCGGCGTGGCCTTTATAAACATGGAAAATTCTTGTTTCAGGTAATATTTTACACATTTTTGATGCTAATTTTAAATATAGTAAATTATCCGAAATACTGTCTTAGGAACCTGGGTATGCATGCATATTATACACATATTTATATAATGCTCCTGCATACCTGGAGCATTTTAGTGTTATCATACTAAATCTATAAATAGTTATATACTTATATGATACTTAAATTGGAATTTCAAAATAGTTTGTACTTATGCATTAAGCAAAGTATTTGTAACCTAGATTATATGGATTAGTTCTGTAAGAAATGATACATTACGAATTATGTAGAGTGATGAATGAGATACACGAATGAAACGTATGAGATGCAGTAAACAAAAGGCTAAATATTCTGGGAAAATAAAACGTGACGCTTTAAATTGTTGTATTAACGAAACTACACTGACTGTACAGTGTATATTATTCTGTTTATGCTTCTTAAAATAAAACGTTTTGATTGAGTTCGGTAATTAATATTTTCTTCATTATTATTCTCAGGCTATATATTTTTTTCTGTAATATCATTTGACCAATTTGTTTTTAATTAAACTTATTTTGCTAAACATGTTATGTTTACAGATCAAGGTCGGCCGCTATTACCCAAGAGAACCGCCCGATGTCATTTGTTTAAGTGACATGTATCATCCTAATATTGACACGGACAATATAGACAATCATAACATTTGCCTCAATCTTTTTGAGGAATGGAATAGGTCGGTATTGACTTTATTCGCTTTGCATGCTACAGTAATTATATTTTCTAATTCTGTAAACTTTATATACATATATATTTCTTTTTACAAAATTATTTTCAATTTTGATTGTTATGTTTAGATGCTTTACTCTTTTTGTATCTTATTTAATACTTTATTACTTACTGATTTTGCTAAATTGTAGTTGATAAATTTGTAGAACAAAACATGTGTTTCTTCTAGTTATATCGTTTGAATTTAAAACTTGTTGGATAAATTAAACACTAAATTTAAAACGTAATAGCCAACTATTTATTTAATGAATATCATTTATTTATTTTTAAATACACAATATCTGTACAAGTACATTCGAAGGGGTAAAGAAAAAAGCAAGGATCGTTTAAGTTAAGTTGTAGAGTTAATGAAGAAAATTATGTAAATAAAAAAGTTTTGCGTAGTTTCCGGAACTTTGGAAGACTATCTTCATTGCGACAGTGTTCGAGAAGGTAATCTCTTGTAACTGTTTTTCCAATAAATGCGTCACAGAAACTTCGGTCTGAAGGAGGTTATCCAGGGTCTGATCTTCCTTTTCTACCATCCGAGTAATTATATTCATTTTGTCATAATGTATAATTTTTCTATTAATTATAGACAATAATAATATTATTTATAATAATATTTAATATTGCGTTTTGATGGTATAGCAAGCGTTTTATGAACCGATATGTGCTTTTTAATCAGTGAAAATATATTTCCTTATTAAAATCTCTTATTAATCAACAGATATTAAGCCATCCTTAGAATGATTTTTTAGTACTAATCTTTTATATATTTATATAATCCTGTCTTTCCTATATGTATTTAGATACCATGTAAAGCATCCTTTTAGACTAATTTTAAAATACTTATAAAACAGTTATCTATCCGTATATTTGCAATTGATAGAAACTGCAGATTTTTATGGATAAATGGTGAGACTTTTTAACCAAGGATGTGCGTTTATTACTTGGTTCGATTAGTGTACTAATCTCATGTAACTGTTTTTCCAATAAATGCGTCACAGAACCTTCGGTCTGGAGGAGGTTATCCAGGGTCTCATCTTCCTCTTCTACCATCCAAACCTCGACGATCCCATCTCCTGTCTCTTCTCTCTGGAGATAACTGAGGAGGTCTTCAAGTCCAATGTGCGAAAGTTCCTTCGCGGGGAGGTTGTTGATGATGGGTACACGTTCAGTCGGAATCCCGGGTGGGATGAGTACGAGAGGGCTAAGCTTGCTAAAAGTGAGTGCTGTGAATTACCTATTTTATTTAAGTGCACGCAACATAGTCCTGAAGTATAGTGTCCTAATCACTTTCAATTGTATCTTTTTTATTATATATGCATTTTTTTGAACAAGTATTGACTTGAACTAGTCGGAAAATTAGTCTTATTTTCCTAGTAAAGATAGTTTTATTTCTGGTGTGCTTTATTTCTCTTTTATTATACTTATTGCTCTATAATGTTAACTTTACTCGCAGTTTAATTGTGACTCAATAATTAAATCTATTTCAAATGTACCCTCTATCCACAGAAGCCGCTGCCTCTGCCAGTGGAACCCTCCCAGCCATCGAAGGCGTCGGTGACGACCTCCAACAAGCAACTGTTACACCGCCACCACCCTCCATAACCAAACAGGAAGAGGTGGGGTTGCCATGCAACCAATCTACAGCCGCCGCTTCCCCATTGTTACCCTTCCCATCACCTTCACAACCGCCTTATAAAAACAGTCAACAGAGCCCCATTGTTGCCTCTTCTCCTCCCCCACTCGCCCTCTACTGTACGACAAACTACCCAATCCTTGTGGCTTCCACACCTGCTTCGGGCAGTAATGGCTACCTCCGTTCCCCTCTTGCAGTGGACAGAGTCCCTGGTGAGAGTTTAATTACATTTTCTTCGAAAAGGGATCTTTGGGACAATATGTAAACCTAGGATTTTTGTTTTAGTGGAACAAAAAAATGATATTTTCCGAAATCATATTTATCAGCGAGCTGGTTTGTCAGACAAATTTTTTGGTTTAGTATCTATTTTATAAAATGATTAATTCGTTTTTACACTAAGCGTGAACAATGTTAACTTATCAATTTTAAAATCTGAAAATGAATGGACATTGATTTTTTAAAAGGTAGAAAACAGATGCATCACAATATGTGTGACTATCATCTTGACTATTAATCTAAAATTTTACTGTGTAAGTTATCGGCTTACAGATAGCCACTGATATAGCTTTACCGTCAGCCATAACAAAGTAATAGCAATGCTTCTCGCAGCTTTATATAGAGTATTTACTTATAAAAAATAAAAATATAAACTATCAGATTCTAGCGAGATCTATGACCTCGAGACATTATCGAGATCATAAGAGTAAAATCTATAGACTATAATACTGAATCTAGTAGCAATGTTTTTTAATAGCTACACAATACTTACCTGAGATATGGTGTCTTAAAGACTAGGAGTTTGGAATGGATTTTGCTATATACGTTATTTGCAGAAAATACCTGTTTCAGTTAAATACTAACTTAGATGTGATGTAATCTTTGTTCACTTTAGGAACTGTGGGATAGCCAGTCCTATTTTGTTTATTTTCTGATAAAATTGCAGACAATGTGATGGACAATGACACCTCTGATGCTGACACCACCTCTACAGCCTCGACAACGATTTACTACACAGTGAACGGAGAAACAGGCGCTTCCACACCCCTGTCATCTATCACTACGGGTCAGTGTCTTGACAATGGGGATGTAAGTGACTCGACCTTCACTGACTGTGACGAGATTGAGGATATCACCGACCTTCGCAATTATATAGCCGCGTCAATGGTTCTCAGTGACGAACGGGGGAGAGAATATCTGGAGAATGACGCTACTGGCGTCACAGAGGGGACAACAGTTCTCCAGGTTGAAGATGAAGATGGAGACGAGATGGTACCACTGGGTAGGTGGCTTGATGTTAGAAGATGTTCAGTTAGTTGCTTTCGCGATTGTATTTTACGCCACTAATCATACGATTAATTGGCGATTCTTTTTTTATCTAGTATAAATTGTACCTATAGTTTATTACTGTAAAAAAAATCGTGACATTGGAAAACATGCATTTAATGGTTTTTCCTGCCTTTAAAATGTCAATTACAATACACTCGTGGTTAAAATAGAAGCACACGTGGTATATAAATAAACACTTATAAAAATAGTCTAGTTTAAAAATAAAGTATACTTCAGATTTTGAAACTATTTGAAAGTATTATATTATTATGCATTATTTATTTATAGATCACCGATTGTAAGATTATTTAAATAGTTTTGACTCTGTATTTAACTAATAATTTTATTCAATAACCAAAGATGTCAGAATATCTTCATTTAATTCATTTGAGTTTTGTGTCTAAAATGCTGCTTTATTTGTACATATATATTATAATATACTAATTTCTTTGTTTAACTATTATATTCATATTACACTTTTATATATCTTAGGCAAATAATATCAACTTTGTGCTTTATAAGGTAAAGCATATACGTTTCAATTGAAATTGCTATATGAGAATTTTAGTTATTACCATAGTTAAATGTAATTAGAAAATTAGTATAACCGAGTTTTTCAGTAAAATTAATTTACTGTAACATTTAGGTTTAATTGCAAAATAGATTATATGAATAATGGAATTTAAAATTGAGAGAACATGAAAACTATTTTGAGTCGAATAATTTTTGAGTGGTAATACCATGTAGTTGTATATACTTGTGCTACAAATCTTGAGCATATAAAGATTTCATTTCCATATTTAAATATATATTTTTATGTATGTAGGATTTATTTTTATAAATTGTATATAATTTAGATGTAAATTTTATATATTTAACAACTGATAGCTGAAATAAGCTATTGACCAAATCAAGATAGCATACATTTCTGCGAAACATATAGTTGGATACAGCAATTACGTATTATGCGTATTTAATTATGTGCAATTGCGTATAATGTATCCATTATACATTAATTTGCATCATTGAAAATCGCTCATATTTATTTGTTATGTTTAAAGCAGGAACTTGTTTCTGTTTTCCACCGATAGTAATCGATACTTGTTGTACTAGTGCATGAATTGTTAGTAAAATTTCTTTTTTTCCACGGGGAGTATTTATTAATAATAATTTGTTGTACTTAAATCGTTGACATGTTAATAATTATATACTATTCCTTTTTTTCGAATTGTTGACAATTTTCCACCTACTTAAATCAACTGCGCTTGACTTGTTACCATTTTCCATCCGACAGTAACGGACTCCCTTGTGCTCTCGGACTTGTGTCACCAGTCTCTGGCCGCGCGGTTCTCCTACACATCCTCCGTGGAGTCGGACAGAAGTAGCGAGCACACACATCGACTCTCCGACGGGATATATGCCGACATTCTTCATGACGATGACGAAGACGAAGAGGATGACGACGATTTTGACGATGACGACGACGACGACGATTTCGACGACGACTTTTTTGACATGAACTGTGAAGACGTATACTCTGATGATGAAAATGACTGTGACGAGGAAGGAGAAGAAGACGAAGACGATGGTAGTGATGATTGGGGTCGACAGGACGCGAAGGTTATGGATCACATCTTCCAGGAAGATGGCCGACTCTACTTCTCAGGATCGCGGCATCTCTTCCAGCTTATTAGCCGGATATACGTCCCCACCAGTCTGTCTAGGAATCAGGTAAGGGAATATTGAGAAAAGTCGTAAGTTGTACTCACTGAATCACGACATTAAAATTATTCCAAATACATAATATTGACTGTAAATACCAGATATATTTCTACTGACTTAACGTCTGTCCTTATTAAAAGTATACCGTAAGAAGAACTACAATAATACAACTGTACATACTTAGTTTGCATTACTTCTCCGGTTACTTCTCCACTTTTAATAATGTATAACTACGTTTAACACATTCCGACATATTAATTTACTGTTATGCCCTTAAAAATGTGAGGCAAAAATTCAATTTTATTATGATATAAAACATAGCCGTCAGTAAACCTGCATGTAGACTTAATATCCCAAATCTATAATTATATTTAATGACGTTAATTGTACATTATTACTGTCTGTAACCTAATTACTGTCTGTACTGTCCTAACCCTTATAAAATTATTGCACTGGATATACGTTTGTTTTATAACTAAAGGGCAGATATATCTAGTCAGACTGGTTTTTAATCTTACTTTTAGTTAAATAATTATAATGTATCTTTGAACACCCCTTCTGTTATTTTAAGATTTCTAAATATAATCTCTTTTATGTCAATATTTTAAACGGAGTATCTTTTAATTTTCTGTTTAGTTTCTTAATAGTATACTATTAATAACTACATTTTATTTAATATTATATTAAGAATTTCTCAATAAAACTT
Organism: Invenusta paracnida; assembly: GCA_036023295.1. Taxonomy (NCBI): domain Eukaryota; kingdom Metazoa; phylum Platyhelminthes; order Proseriata; family Coelogynoporidae; genus Invenusta; species Invenusta paracnida. Next base: position 5,439 of record JAYRBW010124524.1, on the reverse strand, counting down.
ACCATTATTTAAAGGAAATTTGCAAACTTTATTTTGTTTTAAAGTAAGATTATTTTAATCAGGTTATTTTAATCAGGTACTTCTAACTGGTTTTACTTTAAGTACTTCTGTCAACCGGATTTTTTAGCTAATATGTTAAAATTGCATGAGTCGCTGTTAGCTTAACGCTTCTAATTACCTACTCATATTTTTTATATTCTTTCTCTCACAAAAGGCGGCTATGACTTTAGTTTCGCTGAAATAAAACGCCTAACGGCTATTTCTAATAATGCATAAAGCGTCTGCCAACGTTAAACTCAAACTGTAATGAAGAGATTACATTTTCTATTAATCACGGTTTTTCTGTTTATAACATGAAAAAGTTATAGCCTTCAGTGTAAATTATTAAATTGTATGACATATAAAATTATTGTTTTTCTCCGATTGTTTCACTTAATTTGTGCAGCAAGTCACTGTACTTGAAGATAAAGTAAATCACCTTATGCTTGCACCCTGACTCCCATTTGTCTCACAGGCCTATCTCCTCGCCTCAGCCACAAGCGGCACCCTTATTTCCCTTCTCCACCGCCCGACCGCTCTAACCGCTGCCATTTCCGCCACCCCCGCGGCCGGAGACACCACCACCACAACCTCCACCAGTACTCTCCACATCCAACCTCACCGATTCCACTGGCAGGTCGCCCTTCTCAGTCCCACTTCCCTACTGCGGGTATCGGCAGTTCGTCTTCTTGGCTCTACTCTCCCCTCGGTCGCGTTAGACCGCCGATTGGCCGCTCTGGGGGCCGCATCAATCTGCGATGGTGGCCAGACAGTGGCCAGTTGGGCTCTACTGCTCTCCCATCTCGTATTGACGACAGTGCTACGTCTGGAGACGATGCTGAGTTTGCGTAGCACTCTGCCGCGTCTGTTGTGGGTGCGGGAAGCGGGCAGCGGCAATGGCGGCCGAAGGGAGAGGCGGCGACCGTACCATCGACCGCATTATTACAATCACCATCTGTTACGGTCGGCGCAGCGTCTGACATACTGGAAGCGGGATAGTTTTGATGAGGAGTGGTTCTTGTCATCTGCGGTGTACGATGGCACTGCTGACTCCGAATAATGCCGAACCTAACCTTATGGCCTTCGTGACGATTTTTTACCACTTGAATAGATGTCATTTTAACTAATAGTAATAAAGTATTTGGGGGCGTGGGGCGGGATTAATAAATAAAGTAAATCTGTGTACACTAATTTAGCACAATTTCTATATTCAAATGTATTTGAATTTTTAAAGTATATCCAAAATATCGATGATGTTAAATCGCATTTTGTTGATTATTATGTCTAAGTAGAGTCTTTTTAACCTCCTAAATTTATTATTTTTAACTATTTTGTGTACTTTGAAGGATAAATATTTTCCATAAAAGGGACTAAGTGTACTTTGGTGCTTTTTGATCAAAATATTGATATTAGTTGATTGTTTAGCTATTAATTAAAATGGTCAACTAATAGAACGCTAAAATAAGTTAACAGTAATTCAGTTTACCCACCCCCCTTCTCCCCCAACTCCGTTTTACGTTACTTTTATGCATATTGTACGAAAGGGTCCTGTTGTATTTTGTAATTTGCGGACTATAATTTACTGACTCATACTTTCACTAATATGGCGGTTACCTAATATTTATTAAATTAAACACTTTTCTGTTATGTTAGAGCTTGTCTTAAATTGAGCGTAATTATTTCACATTTAAGTTTGCTGCTATGCTCTTTTACATGCTCCTATCATTTGCAATTAGTAATCTTTTTTCTATCAGTATGTATCAGATTTTACATATTGTGTAATAATTTAATTTAGTACAGCAATGAAATTTAATATATAGTCATAACTTTATAGTACCAATAGATATTATAGAATTTAAAATACTTGACATTTACACTCACCAAAACACACATTATAGCATATTGCGATCGATTTAAGATGTTAACTTTTGTTTGAAATATTATCAGTGGCCGGCTACATTATTATAGATAAAATAATGTTTTAATTTAAAAAAATATTCAGTCTATGACGTCTTGAAAGATGAGCAATAGAGACATGTCATGTCCAGATTCGTTTAAAAGGAAATTATTAATTGCCAATAGAGTTGATTCTCTCGTGATAAGCTTGACCTTGTATAAAGTAGCGCGTTTGTTGATGCGTTTAGGAAATGGTACATATGCAGTGCCGTATATGTACAGTACCGTATGTGCAGTACAGTATGCGTGGTTTTTTACAAATCTGTAACGCCAACAATTAGGAGGGAACTATTGAACTTTGTTATATTAATTATTGTTTCTATTTTACTCTACAGCATTATTTTTTACACTAAGAAAAGTACATTCTCTGCTTATGTTAAACTTTATTGTTTATGCTTTAATCAAGTAATATGGTAATTGTCCTACAAAAGTTCTTTTTATGAACCGCCTATATAAAACTCAATACTTATTTAGTGCTATTGATTATGTAATTAATATTGTACATAATATACTAAATGTACTATATTTGCATGGACCAACCATACATAATATTATTTAATAAACAGAGTTCACAGAGTAAATTAAGATAGATAACTACTTCGTTTCAATACATCAGCTAACTTTTGTAATTTTTATTTTTTGTCTGATTTTTTCAAAATTATTATAAATAAGTGTATTAATATATGACTTTATGACGAGTAAAGTCAGAATTGCTGTTTCAATAAAACTAACTCATTCAGCATGTATATTCAATCATTATTATTCATGTGTCGGTTTGGTCTTTGTATATCACGCTTACATCTATACTTAACAGCTTATAAATCACCCCTTGGTATAATAACATTATGTATATTTTAATCAGTTAGCTACGTTTTCGCTTGTTTTCTATCGCATCACTTGAACCCATGTTTCTTATTAAGGGAAGATCGTCTTTTAGTTCTGAGAATAACTTTCTGTGATACGGTTTTGGGGCGTTTCCTAAGATCTTTTAGTTATTATTCTATATTTTCGGTGTGTTATACATTTCTACTCATATTATGCTACTATGTAATTCAGCAGTAGTATGCGTCGTTAACAGTGTATTATTGTGTGGCGTTAATTTTTTATATCAATTTTGTAGAACACCACTGCACTGTAGTTGTACAGTTGTGCCAGATTTTTTATTAATAAAATGTTATTCAATTCTGTATTTTAAATATTTTACTTACTTTTATAGAAGATTGTTCATAGTGAAATAATTATACTCTTTTTAAATATGGAAGTAAATTTTAAGTTATATTCTTTTAAAGTTGCAAATTTCAATTAAAATAAATTATCTTAATCGAGCAGTCTTGCTTCATTTTACTTATTGTCTAGTTTTTAGCTGATGTTAATTTTGTTAATTTTCTCTAAATTAATTAATATATTTTAAAGATAGTATAGTACGGTGTCTTTACATTTAGTGTTTTTATTCATATCTACTTAGATATTAACTACTGCTAATACATGAAACCACTTCATAATGGTATGTTAGTTTTATTAATGCAGATAAATCTTCATTTATAAACATGTTTAATATAAAATTAGTTTAAATCATAATTATGTCATTCTTAAATAAGTAAAATAATACAACTAGTTTATACGAATGATTACACTAATTTTATATAAATAAGATAGTAATACTATATTACTTTGTGGGAATAAAAGCTGCATTTCAAAGCGTCATTAATCTACATGACCGAATGTCGCTTTGTTAATGCAAAAATTTGCACAAACATAATACTAATTTATTGTATATTTTAAATATTTGACAACTCAAATGAGTACAACAATCATGACATTTTGAAAATTAAATACAACCGTTTGTTATATAGATTAGATATTGTTTTACCTTAGAAATGTATCGAAAATTTGTTTATTACTTATGCAGCAAATTGTTTTTTCTCTAATATATTCAGAATTCCAGAGAATGTCAAACTATTTAAAATGTTTATATTTTTCTATTAGTTAGGCAAATTTATCAATCGTATCTATTTATTATCACAATAATCCAAAAGAAAACGCATCTTATAAAGACACCATATTAAAATGAATCGCAAAATTATACTGTTTAATTCTTTCGAATCGTTGCCATTTTGCATATTATATACAAATTTAGCAGTCTGCAATACGATTTTTACTGTCACATTTTGAAATTCTTATTACAAAAAGGAGAAATTATTCTTATTTTTGTCGAATAATTTTACGGAAGATGATACATCACCCTGAAAACTTAAATATCCATGCATATTTCTATAAAAAATACTCTTTCATTAAATGATTTGTCATAATATAAATGATTTCTCCTTTATTTCAATGATTTGTATTGAAAATTGGTTCCAAATTCTTGTTTTATTTTTCTCATATACCCTTATACATAGGATAGATATTATTTCAAATATCTGACATTTTACTTTTTCTATATACTATTTATCGTTCTATAGATTCCTATAGATTTTCTCATGAAGAAATAAATGTAGCACAGAATTGTGTAAAATTGTTAATGTAAACATTATTATTTACATAAAACTTATTCTGCTTTACCTTTTAGTTTATGCAAATAAGCAGTGATATTCTGGGGCTTTCCTTTATAGAGTATATATTATAGTTATAAAGAGTAAAATTGAAACGAACTCACAAGCCAATAATTCATTCGTATTGTTTTTTGTATGCAACTTACTCAAATTACTAATAATAGAAGTTAGCAAGGCCAAGCGCTTCCAAATTAGGGATTATTATGTCAACTGGACTTAATAAGAGTACAGATACATGAAAATATGTCGTACATATGAATTAGTCTTATTTTATAACAATTAGTCACACAGTAATTAAATATGTCTTTTAAAAAAATTTAATTTCAATTAAAATTATTATATACATAATATAAAAATTAGTGAAAGTTGTTACAAAATTATATTCACATTATAAAACATGATATTTAAATTTATTGATTTGCGATTTTATTGTAATTCTCTAAATTTTCATGTAAGCATATAGCTAATATAGATTAGAAATAGATTAAAATTAATTTCCTTACTCTTTCCAGATTACAATTGTCATAAATTATAAGTTAAATGAGAATTTTACATGTGATTAACATAATTTCGATGATTTTGTACTGACTTTCTTCAAGTTTAACCACGACAAGTTTTTCTTAAAAAAAACTAACCAATTTATGATTTTTATGTAATAGAAGATTTCATTGGGTTTTAAAAATTTAAACACTACAGTTATTTAGTGTCATATTTCAATTGTTTGCTTTTTAATAGACTATATAATTTGAACATTTTTGTTTTGCGGGTTTGTATATTCTACTTTATACTATTTGTCGTATGTAAACACATGTTGCATTCGTTGAAACATTGTGGAGTGCACTATATAGAATAGATATTAATACTTGTGGCCGGTAGCACTCTAGTAAAAGAA
>JAYRBW010124513.1:0-16660 GCA_036023295.1 Invenusta paracnida | reverse complement strand
CAACTATCCTATATTACCTACTACATAGTTCGCTTAGCTTTACTAGCTAACGACCTATTGCCATAGGTCTAGATAGAGGAGGGCAGGAAATATTCCAAGAACACACAGAAAGAGTGATTCTATCGCACAACAAAAGAGGAGAATATCAAGTACCTGGTTATGTCACACCAGTGTCAAGCTACAAGACTCCAAGATTCACCATACTATGAAGGAAGAGTGTTAATGCAATATGTAGCATGCAGTACAGTGCTATATTGTGCAGGGCTATATTTTATTTTCATTTATGAATTCATATAAAGGGATGAGAAATGAGGTGAGAAATCTAATATTATAATTATTATGGCCACATATAGATCAATTTTATACAGAGATTCTTATATATATCAATTCTTATTAATTTTGTAGCGTGGAATTCGGATATTTCATTTTATCATTGATTCATCCACTTTACAGCAGTTTCACATACACTGACCAATGTTTTACTTAGTATGTACATACAAACAATTGATCGTCATTTTATCTCATACATGACGTGATACTACGCTATTTTTAAACGACACTTACTGGGTTCATAAAAGTTCCTATAATGATTCCTAAATGTTTCAAAAACTTCTAAAATTTAATTAAATTTATCAAAATGATTCCTATAACTTCCGTAAACCATTAATTGTTAAAAGTAGTAGAAAAAGGCGAAATTAATTCCAGATCGTATGTATTTTCTAAACAATTTTATATCAAATATAAAATACAACTAAATACAAGTATTATCTATTTTTTCTCCAAATAAAAGTCTTTTCAATGACGTTGGTTGATGCAAAATTGAAACTGGTGTTTATAACGACAAAGGTCAGTCTTGTAGAGATGGGTGTTGTGGTGGCGGTGATTCTTCTAGTGTCGATGGTATTATCTGCGTGTTAGCTCTTATTATATATTGTGGTACAATCATAATACGTAACTGATTGATACTAGCCATTTGGTGGAACTCTCTTTATTCTGTGATTAACAACATAGCTTAAATCCAATATATTAAATGCGTCAATTTTGTTTTCATCCAGATTAAAAATATAGCCTTGTTCATCCCATTTAATTTTTTTTTTAGTTTGAAGAAATATTAAAGCAGACACGCTTTGCTCTGGCAGTGTTTTGGGAACATATATCAATTGCCCTCATTAATAGATGTTCAGGGTGCGTTGCGGTAGGGGTTGTGGTGATAGTGCTGGCTGTGGATTTGTGAGTAATCTGTCTGCCTCAACTTCCAACTTTTATTATCTAATTTCTTGGTTGTGATTGTAGGCATATAATTTATAAGCTACATCTGACGCTAAATACTCATTTTCACTATACGCTATAATTTATTAAAAGGGATTATTAATGACTCAAACATTGAATATATCGGAATAAATTTCATTCCGAATTAACTCTGGAGTAACACCTGAGTAAACTTAAGACTAACACCTGAAGAATAGTGAATATTTAGGGTGTAACGGAAACCACAAGGATATTTAGTTTCTTACAATTTGCTGGTTATGATTATTGTGTAGGCTATAATGATGCAGTACTTTTTATGCTTCCTACAACACTGTCTTCACTGCGATAGTTATGTAATACACTTTTATCGGAGCTACCTGATTTCTAAATATCTAAATATCGTTATGCTCATATGAGACAGGTAAAAATTGAACGGAAAATTCGAATCGACTAATGCTCTATGGTTTTATGTAATCAACTGTAATAGTGAGATATTCTACTGTTTGTTATACGAAATATATATGTTTCTATTGATAAATTAAGTATTTTTTACTTTTTAAATTGTTTTTTAAGCTACTTTAGAAGTTTGAAAATATTTAGAAATCATTATGGGAATTTTTATGAATCTGGTAGAAGTCATTTAAAAAATGGTTAGGTATCTAAAATTTAAAGTATATAAGACAAAAGGACGATGGATATTTTATTCTTATTGCATGTACGTACGTACTAAGGGTGGAATGCGAAAACCGTCCTAACTAAGTTAGGAGCTCCTCAAGACTGAGACCTAACTTTTAGAAGTGTTTCGCATTCCACTCAAAGTTAAAAATTGTCGGTGTACTTGTGAAACTGCTATCAAAGCGAACAGATCGATTATAAAATTTACTATTTGAATTCCACGTTACAAAATTGATAGGAAATGATACTTATCTATATATAAAATTAGTTCATATGCGGCCATAATAATTATAATGTTAGACTTCTAACCTCATCTCTCCTTCCCTTATATAACTACATAATATTACAAAAATATAGCCTCTCACAGTACTGCATGCTACATATTGCACTAACCCTCTCTCTTCATAGATAATATATGGCATCTCTCTCTCTCTCTCTCTCTCTCTTTCTCTCTCTCTTTAATTACTATAACCATATTATGATTTACTTAATTTAAATAAATAGTTGAACATTATATCATAGACCCTGCAACTTGGCAGTATACTATTATATCATATATGACATACGTTTCTAATTGTATTATTTTCAATTACCTATAGAATCGTTACAATTAACCGAATGTTACATAATCAATATAATTAAATAAAGCTTGAATAAAGCACATATAATAAAGATATATGTACATACCTATAATTCAGTTTAACAGCATAATATATGTTCCCCTTCGTGTAGCGTTCTTTACAATCGATGCTACTACACAAACGTACCATTTTCTTAGCTTGCACAATTAAACTACGCCCTAACTAGCTTAAGGAATATATATCCTATTTAGGAGAGAAATAAACAAAAATCCATATATATGTCTCCCTTCATGGCTCTACTAAATGATATTGAGTCTTGTGGCTTGACAGCTCTGTCCTCTTTTGTTGTGCGATAGAAGCACCCTTTCTGAACTCTGTGTTTTCTTGCAAAATATCTGCCCTCCTCTCTTTATTATTTAATCTCCATGTTTTAGGCTTGCTATTAATTAATTTCCTCTCTCCCGGTTGAAATGGTGCCCATAATTTATAGTCAGTAGCCTAATTGTTACTTTTGGATTAAATATATTACGTATATACGGTGTATAACTCCGAACATCGGAATTGCCTTGTAAATTTAATCTCTTAAGGAGGATCGTGATGGGGCTTTCTATCTGGCTGACTATCGGAATTGTATCGAGAACCCGGGTCGTGGACAGGCCCCATTGGACCCCCATCACACACATTTCCTACTCTGTGACGACGGAACTGAGCGCATGTTCGGCAAGGAAATTGACTTCCGGGGCAAATTTGAGGAGTTTGTTGCTACCAAAGTCAACTCATTGGGTAAGTGTAGCATAGCTGAACATATTTCATTTGCTAAAACCGACAAAGACAATTTATTGATTATTCAATTTTAGCAAAGCAACAAGTCAAGAAAAACTGGTTGATAAAATGACATTATTTCTAAAAATTGGAATGGCACATTTTACAGCTAAAATGATATATATTTCCGAAATTTAATATAAATAACATTTCAATACAACTAATTGTGTTTTTAGTACTACTATATTATTTGAAAACTAAAGGGTATTTTTCTGTATGGTATAATCATCACTCCGTAGTTATTATCACGTTGTGACTTCAATTCTTTTTGGCGTTACAATATTTTCTCTATACTCTGTACGGCAACAGCATATGAAATTGAGAAGTGTATTTGCAGCAGACGGCCGTGTGACATAAGGGAACATATATTCAACACCGACAGTATTTGCGGTTTCCGGTCCCCCCCCTATATGACCAAACTACGCACTGAACCAGATGACCATCAGTGACGAAGACGACAAAGTCAACGGTACAATGATTACAGGAAACCCTTCGTCGTGACGGCCTTCTTACAACTGGACTGCAGCGTTCTGAAGGCTTGGACAACAAAACTAAAGCAGTGGATCACGACGAACAAACCTTACGCAGTCTTCATACATAATTCAAAGCTTGGACCGATGGACGCAAGCCCGAGATTCGCTGTCTACAATTTCGGATGTCGATCTGATGGAAGAGAGCGTCAACCACACAACAGGGAACTCCAAGAAGAGGAGGAGCGGATCATGATGCAGTGGATAAAGGCATTCCTAACTTACGCTTAATTGACAGAAGGAGTACCATAAAGCTCAGTCATCGTACCTACACTATGGCTAGTGTACATAAACAACATTGATAATAATTTACCAGACATCGTCAGTTCTCTGTTCGCAGACGATATAACAACCGTTTCATCTGGGCCGAAGCCCAGACCTTGACGCAAACGACGATGGACAGTCTAGTGGAATGGTCGAAGAATCGGAAATTGATAGTAAATATTCGATAGTGGAAGCAGGATCAACACCCAAACCGAGTAAGCCATTAAGAAAACTATCTAGTAGAGTTATCATCCTCAACCGCCTGACAGGAAAGAGGTGGGACCTGAATAGTAGAAAATATGCCAACATATTCCAACAATAGGCGAGAGCACCGCTAGACTATGGCTTTGGCAATTATAGCCTCTTTCTTGAGGAAATGCATATCGGAAAAATAGAAATTGCAGAAAAAATCGGCAAGAATGATCACAGGATGTATGGAAACGATCCCAAAAGAAAAATTGATGAAGAAAGCAGGTATCGAAGATACGAGAAGCCATATAAAAAGTCTCTGCGCCATTTCAAGAAAAAAACTAAAAGTGCAAACCCCAAAAACCTAGTAAGAGAAATCATACTTCAAAACATAACCCACGGACTTGAGGCTAGAGGCAAGAAAGAATTGAGAAGTAGTTAGAATGATATATGAGAAGAGACATGCAGGGCAGTGGGAACGAAGAGATGGCCTTGCGACACGACACCTAGTGGACCAGCTATAACCCCATGGAAATAGAATATTAAACACTCCTTCTATATCTGACTTTAAAAACCTTGTAAGAAAGAAGATCACACAGATGAGAAAAAGAGAGCAACCATTGATACCATTAGCAGGATCGATACCCAGATGAGAGTGTGGACAGACGGGTCTGCAAAAGAAGGCAAGAAAGGAGAAGGAGGTATCCACATTGAGGGAGATAACTGCCAAGCGGACTTCTCCATTCCATCAGGCCATTTCTGATTCAGCTACCAAACGGAAATGAAAGCTATTGAGAAAAGCCTAATCCATACCATGAATCTGAAGTGGAACAACATGGCACTCTTTACAGACTCCAAAGCAAGTATTTACAAGCTGAAACGAGGGCCAAGGAAACAAGACAATGCCACAGGAATCGAAATTTGGGAGAATTCAGTCAAACTCCCAATCACAGCGGCAAAACTATCTAATAGGCAAGATAATAAGTAGAGGAAAGTTCCATAGCAGGAAACAGGAAACCTAATACTACAAAATTAGAACAAGCCATTCTCCACTCGTAAAAGCCTTAAAATACAAAATAATAGAAGCTACATCACCCAACAGTGTGACAGATGCAGAGGCGAGGACGACACAGTCAAACATGCGTTCTTCTGATCCCCAGTCCTAAGTACAATAAAAAACAACACCTTTGGAGAAGAGAACAAATATTCTACAAATCAGACCCAAACTCATACAGAGGTTTATCTCCACTTCCGGCCTTATCGACCGCATCGATATAGACCGGATGTTTATCAATCCAGCCCAGATTGTCCGATAATTGAACAAGAAGAGGACATTCCCTACACTGCAATTACTGACTTCTACCAACCCAATTGAGACGATCCACGAACAAGTTGATGCGATCAAAAGAAGAGCGGCGAAAGTAATAACAGGATACTACTGCATTAGATCTCGAGCAATAGATGTGAAAAAAAGAAGCATGACTGGAGAACCTTCAAGCCAGAAGAATAACAAAGCTATACGAATTAGTAATAAGAAGAGAAGAAAATGGCCCTGCACTCTATAAACTTGCAACCAAAGAAGTGAAGAGCAGGAAAGACCACGAGTGGTGAGAAAAAAGTTTAAAGAAAGTGAAAGATATAATAACCGCCCCAGAAAAATAAGAGCTTTTGGTGTGAGGTCACTCCTGTGTGAACATCAGGAAAGCATGATAATAAGGACCCAGATGGAAGGAACAACAGCTAAATGCAACAAGGCTAACAAAAGGAAAGATAACTAGCCCCTCGAGAACCTGTAGACACGACGATCTACACAGATGGGTCGGCAATGAAAGAAACAAAGATCAGAGGCCAAGAAATTGTTTTTTACTGGACTGACCGGAAGTAAGCAGAAGGAAGCAAACCTAGCAGGAAAACATTGCTTCAGCTGCAAAATTGAGCTAATTGCTCAACAACAGGGACTCAAGATCATTCGAAGTATGAGTACAGAGAAAATAAGCAACCTCATTCGAGTACCAACAGACAGCAAGTGGGCAAAAGTTTGGAAAACACTGACTCAAAAAAATAGAGCAAACTGGTATTCAGTATCCAAAATATATGAAGAGAAAATCAGCTAACAATCAAGTATAATAAAAGTTTAATGTACATATACCATCACACTAAGAAATTGAAGGAAATGAGGAAACAGACGAAGAAGCAAAGATAGGAACGAGTATGAATCAGGAGAGGGTACCAGTAGATGTGGAATCAGTAGTATTGGCAGTCAAGCGAACATACATGGAAAAAGAATAAAAAAGGATGACTCACTCGGAGTGGTACCATAAGCACATTCCATTCAAGGATCAAGGTCTCTCGTGCAATGAAAGTATAATTATCCATCAGCTCCACAGGGGGAGAGAAGTGTCCATTCTTACGAAAGTACCATCCAGAAGACGGACAGCCCCATGTGCCAAGAGTGCGATGAGAAAAAAGTAGAAGATGCAAAGACCTACTCCTCCAGTACCTGAGATGGGATAGTATCAGGAGAAATCAATTTCGTAAAATTTCCAATGCAACTATTCAAATTACATATTCAACTACTCCCCATTCATAATCCGGCTCCTAGATAAAATGCTGGTCCAGTATTAAAAAAATACGAGCCCAACATTTACCTGGTAAACACTCGACTTCATTTGGGCTTTTCTATCAAAACCGCAGTGAACGTGTACTCTTCTTCACCAGGACCGGGGCAATGATGACAACTAATTAGACAGCTGCGCAATAGACGTTACGCGCAATAGAAGGGAACATACCACACACCTGACAAAGCGCTACCATCAATCGACCCCAAAGACCCAACGGCCTACAACAACATACGCATGACGCGATCACTGATGGACAGCCAAAAAGCGAACACATTTGCCGGAATCTATGCCGAGATCAGCAAAGTCTCTATACGAGTGGCCAAGAAGATCGAGCGACCAAAAATGCTCCCAAGAAGAACTGCGAGGAATGTACCCGTAACATAGAATAAGGGGGGACAGAGGGAGGCAAATTCAAAGATTTCCCCATCCCAAAATTAAACACGACACTTCGCAGCGTCTAACCTAAATGCTGTCTGTTTGAGTTAACATAACATATAATGAATATAAATGTTTAGAAAAAACTATATACAAATCAAACATGTATAGATTTAAAAAGTAGAAGGCATTGAAAAAAATTTTTATTCCGCAAAAAGTAACATTATGACAGTGGCAGCCAAACGAGCAACAGAAGAATATATTTATGATCTAAATAAAAAGGTTACATAATAATAAGATATATCATATACTAATATACAATATAAACTCATAACGACATAAATATCGAAAGGAATTGTTGATGTAGAAGATTATTAGTGTCGAAAAGAATTAAATATATTCGAAGTACATTGTACGAATCTGTCTCTGATTAATTATTATGGAATTGTGTGACGAAAAGAGTTACCTCTCTCAGGATGTTTTAAGGACCAATCGAGTTGATTGTATAATTTCTCTTTGGATTAGAGTTGTAATATTTGGAAGAATGGTGTTAGGATTGTGAATTATTTTCAGGCCTCAAATTTAATTTTTTTCTAACTTATTTGCATCTTTCTTAATCATATACCAAAAGAGTCCTTATTTATTATAAATTGGTAAATATTTTAACTGAAAATATAAACAGGCATCATAAAAGTATGACCTGCAAATTCTTCAGACGTAGATTATCATACATTGTTATTAGGTGCAATATTATAGCCTACAATATCGCACCAAATTATATTATGTAAACTATTTTATTAACATTTTAATCTTCTTTTTATTGCTTTATATTGTTGTAACTCATTTGATATAAATTAAACTGTCTTAGACTTTGTTTTATTATTTAAACATGTAATAATATTTTTATAAATATAGTTATGTAATAATCACGTGGTATCAATAAACCAATGAATAAAGAATAACTGGCAATATAATTTCGTTATTGTCAAGCTATTCAGTATTGCTAGATCAAATAAACAGATGAAATTACTTTTAATTAAAAATAATTGTTAAAAAGCATTATTCATTGAAAATAAGACGATGATTTTTATACATTAGTATGATTATTTTCCTGGTTTTTGACTATGGGAATATATATAATATAATAATCAAATTAAACAATTTCTCGTAATTCTTGTGTTTAGGAGACAAGTCTGCCTCTCCTGTAGTTCAACTGGTTATTGAAGGTGGTAAAAAAGCCATTCAAACTGCTCATGTGGCCCTCGAATCAAATACCCCGATTGTAGTGGTAAAGGGGTCTGGAAGGGCGGCTGACGTCATTTGCAGCGTCATGAAGGATGTCGATGACACCATGGACGAGTAATAAGTTCAAGTTTTTTCCTTAAATAATATATTTTATTTGTGATAATTTTTACATATAATGTATTTAATCTATTTAATCCAACTGGCTATTTATCTCCTTGCATAATCCCTAGAAAGGATTACTTTTTCTTTTTAAACTATAAAATTAAGAACATAGCGTGATTTTAAACTTAGTACTGTAGCAAAATAAAAACAATTCTACATTTGGTTATTTAAAATTGCTAATGTGCATACCGAAATGTAATAATAAATACATTATTGTGTTTTTAAATAGTGATTATATCGTGGATCAAATAGAAATTCATTCGGTCGGATCAAATAAAATATCTTCGAAAATGCTTCCTACACTATAAAAAAGTAACAAGAATATATATTCAACTTAAATTATCGTATTGAAGTCGATTCCGCTAGCAATATCAACCGTTTTTAAAGTTAAAAACGAAAATTAAAAATTGTGCACAAAAATCGTTTTAATTGGTTCCGGACCAGATAAAATGTTAACTGGACTTAATGGAATGTTTTAAATTTCGTTACAAAATCAAAAATTATTTATGTTCGGTTCGGACTAAAGAGGAATTTATTTTTATTTCATCTATACAAAATATGAAATTATTTCTATTTTTCCAAAACGAAAGAACAATAAATTATATTTATATAGATGGAATAAAAATAATGTTCTATTGGTTCCTGACGAAGTGAAATATTTTCGTACACAAAAATATATTTATTGCATTAGTTTTTAATTTCATTTTTAACTTTATTGTATTAATTAGTTTTCTCTTATATTATTCAGCTACACAATGCCAATTTTAGAATACTTTACAAATATGTTAGTTATTTTCATGTTTTAACTGATAATAAACATATAATAATAAAACCTTTTTAATCATTATTAACAGTTCGTGTTACAATCGAGATATAGCTTATTATTTTATGTTTGTTAATTTTATTAATTTTTTATTTTTTTATTTCTATGTTATAATAATTATCTTAGTAAACTATAAAGTTACGAAATTTTAGCTTTAATATTATACTTATTAGGCAGATACAATGTTTAATATACAGGTTTAATTATTATAGTGACGTTCACTTTGGTTACTCAAAATATGTTATCAAATTTGTTATTAAATATAATACTCAAATTATAATAACAGTAACTCTAACAATAATTTTTTTACCAATAATAAGGCAGTAAGAACATTCAAGATAATTATTAGGAAGGTATATTAATTATGAAATTATAAAGTAATTACAAATTACTCATTAGCTATAAGGCTATAATCATTTTATCGAATTAATCTCAATATTTGATTAGTGTTTGATGACAATTATACGTATCAAATAAAGAATTTCAATCCTCAAAACCCTTCCGAATACTGGCACTCGCTTTCTGTGTGTGGGCTCACTCACGAATACTAATAATCACATTTTGCGTTGGCGTCCAACCAACTCTCTCCAGCCCCCACCAATATCTAATTTCTTTCACCACTTATTATTCTCATCCATGGAGATTTTAAAATCCAAATTCAAATCAAATTCGAAAAAATACCATGAGGCAAACATCACACCAAAATTGACAACTCCCAAAAATATCACAAAAACGTTATTAAACTTTATTTTACTAAAATATAAAATCAATTCCACTCAACATCAATTCGCAAATAATTCAACTAATACTCGTAATTCATAATTAACTATCTATTCTCACATGGACGAACAAGTAGCAAAATTAACATACATTAATAAACGTATAAATTGTTATATATATGAGAACAACCCTCTCATAACCAAAATATTGTGTCCCACTATCTACTGCAAGTCATTACTAAAAGTATTTGCTAGTTAAAAGGAAAAATAACTTGTGTAAAAAACCTTTTTAACTTGTGCAATGCATAATACATTTGTCTAATACAATTTCATTGACAAAAGAAATCATTTTATAATCATTTATAATATATAACAACAATTTCTTGATCTTCAATTCTTTGCTCCCGAAGTTGATCTGGTACATCACCTCTCCTGATCGTAATAGTGCATTTGTAGAGCGACCTGCGGGTTGAACAATAACAAAAACAACACAAGGCTATATCCAAAGATCTCCCAACAACGTCATATATCAAATAATTACTGCCTATTGCTACAATTGCATATAATCCTTCCATTTCCGAAACTTTCATTTACCGTCATGTTCCACACTCTAGACTTGTGCCTAAAGTAAATACCAATAATATATAACTATGAAACAAAACTCCTATTCACAAATAATATTTTACCATAACCATTGCATATTACTTATCACATTCAAAATAAACTCCGTCGTGTAACCAAAAATTTAATACTCCAACTCGAGTAAATCTTACCTCTCGCGTTTTTCTCTTGGTCGGTGCCAACTAAAGATGCAAACTAGGTGCATATATATATCCTCCAGCAAGTCTTTACGCATATACCCTTAACAAAATAATAACCATTCTATACGACCACTGTTGCAATATTACCGTACTCACAACAGTATCAATGTCACATCCCGTGACTCTCTGTCACTAACCCTCCGTATTCATACGGAACAAACAACACAAGAAGCACCTCAGCTTCAATAAAACATATAATATAACAAATAACCCAAAGAATACACGACAGACAATACTGAGAATATATTAATAATAATACATAGTTAAATAACACCGTTATAACTCCATGCAACTTTTATGCATCGAACAAATATCTATTTCAAACAACGCATATACTACATAACATAATAGTCCTAATAATTCGTGAAATACCAATAGCATATAAATGGTCTTTAACAATATTTATACTCGCAGAATATATATCCGAACATTATACAACATATTTAACAAGTGGATACATATTATATCGACAATATAAAACGTTAAAAATTCAACTTGGCGCATTTAATAGCATTAAACCTCTCATTACCAAAACATCTCAAAACTGATGTCTTAAAAATCAACATAATCAGTGGTGCAGTTTACCGTCAATGCCCAGGACACAGCACTGGCAAACGAAACACACTCTACTCATCCATACTCAATTATCCATACACTACCAATTAATATTTCTACTACACCTCTAATTCTCAATAAACAACTCAAAATACCTCACCCAATATTGTCCAATCCATGGTATAATGCACAATACAATGCACCGTCAACCAATCCGCCAATTTCCCTTGTTTTGATCCCTTCCTTTCCTCCCCAGCTCTCACCAAAATTTCCAAGCCACGTAATACAGAATCACAATAAATCGTCAGATATATAATCCTTTCCTTCGTCTCACCCCAAGCTAGCCCGTTCTGCAAATAGAATAAAAATTCTTGTGCAGCATCATGATAGTCGTGATATATTAATAACACAATAATACAATTTTATCTTCTCTCGGGGAACCATTTGTTATCAATTTTAATAATCAACTCCATTTGTTGTCAGCTATCGGCTACAATTTAATTTAAACGAATTATTCTCAATATTTGGTTAGTATTTTATGACAATTATACGTACCAAACGCAGTATTTCAATTCCCAAAAACTTCTGAATACTGTCAATCGCTTCTATCTCTTTGGCTCACTTCCGAATACTAATGATCACATTTTCAGTTAGCGCCCAACCAACTCACTCCAGCCCCCGCCAAATTCTGTTTCTTTTACAAATACAATTAACACCCATATTATCTATATGTGCATATAATTGCACACAGTAGCACCACTTGTAACAGGTACCTACTGTAAATAAAAGAATAAACAATAGGTCTTTCATATATCAAATTCATAAACATTCTTCTCCCGTTAAATAAATTGGAGAAACAGTACCCATTTTTTGGCTGGGAATAAATATGGTGTTAAGTAATATAATTTATTTATTGTACTAAACACATTCTATTATAATTATATTCTAGAGTAATTAATGACTTTTCGTGAAAAAATCATACTCATTTTATCAATTTTTAGAGAAATTAACGATTGAGATTTAAAACTAAGAGCAAGATATCAAACTAATTTAATAATTTAAAACAATTCATTTAAAAACGTAAATAATAGCCTCTTTCCTCTATAAACGTCTTCAATATTTCAATATTTGTTCTTTAAACTTTTTTTAATATTACATTTTCAATTTTCTCAATTGTACATTTCATATTTGTACAAATTATTAAATCAAAAACTTCATTTCAATACTATAATATTAAAGGAATTTTCAATACAAATTTGAAATGAGATATTTATGCCAATTTAACTGATATCAATGAATCCAGAAATACAATCTACACCGTATTTTTATTAATTAAAATGATCATAAAAGGGTTATTTCGAACAATTATGTATGTTACACATATTACTGCAAATATACAATATATTATTCACTTATAGCCACATTCCGTGAAAAGATAAAGATTCAATGGTTCTTTTATCTTCAATAATCTTTGAGTATGCTATTTTTACTGCATCTGATCAATTTTACATTATGCAAATGAATATTCGTGAAGATGAATGTATCAATTGTAAAGGATGAATACGTGGGAAATTTTAATCTAATTAGTTAAATATTGACATTTGCATAGTGACCGACTTATAGAATACCTACGTGATCTTAAATAAGTAAATAAATATGATAATAATAAATAATCATATTTTGAATAAGTAAATTAAAATAAATACATTTTGAACGATGATTAAGTTTTAAATAATCAAAAATTTAGCAAAAATACTAGTTATTTTGGAAATATACCTTGGAATATACCTTTTCCTTTAAAACATTTGTTTAGTTTGACTACAATTTGTTTATATTTGCTTTATTTTTACAATATATGCTTCAATGTAACAAGCATTAGTTATCATATCGACTAACATATATATATAAAATAAAATAATTTATACAACTTATTGTTCAGATAATTACCAGATAGATATTGATAGATACTCAATAAGATCAACATTATTTATCTTCTCAAAATAACTAAGTTTTCTCGACCGAATATAATTCGTTATGCGGAGACCAAACTATTGCATGTCAAAATTGTTGAAAATTGAGATTTTAACACAGTTATTTTCAAAAATAGCTCCTTTACTATTATAGAAATTTTATATTCGAATACTGTATAATTGAAAAGCTAGACAGTATTGTATCTCAAATATATAAAATATTATAGCTGCCAAAGTATTGTTTTTAGAAAGAAATGCAATACTTTGAGATACAATACTTCGGCTATATAACTTAATAAAGTTGTATTTGTTAACCAGAGTATTTTATCTCAAAATAATAAGTATATTTTCTTTCTATTAATTCTTTTGCATATTATTGCAGATTTCAATTAATAGCTTAAACAATTCAGTTTGCCGTTTCTCATTAATTTCAAAATTACCAAGGATTGACGGAGGTAAGAGAGGAAAACAGGTTTTAGTGACTAGGATCAGAGGTGAGATGCACAAGTTCCATAGCACAATCTACTATAATAGCCAAAAAGAAGTCGCTCTTGAGAGGTCATTTTTAATGTAAAACCCGTTCTAGCCAAGTCAAAGCGGTCGCTTGAAAGGGGGAGT
Organism: Invenusta paracnida; assembly: GCA_036023295.1. Lineage (NCBI taxonomy): Eukaryota > Metazoa > Platyhelminthes > Proseriata > Coelogynoporidae > Invenusta > Invenusta paracnida. The sequence continues at coordinate 2,442 of JAYRBW010124513.1, read as the reverse complement.
ACTGTACTATATCTCTCTGAAGTCATCTTATCTGTTTGTCTGATCGGGTTTTGTGAAAAGGATACTGTCAAGGGGTTCTGATTAATTACATACATGTTTTGGTTTTCGTTTATAATCGAAATATTTTTTGAGTAATTGACATTTGACATTCGAAATAAATATATGCCAATTCATAATATCTAATATTTTACAAATAACAATTATAAACGTGTAGTTTACATCTGCTACTTCCAGGCTGTTTTATAAGTGGCACGATCATCTCCCGACAAGTGATTAAACGCGTCAAGCCAGCTCAGGATTATTTCTGTCTCCCTTATGGATAGTTATCTACTCTATTCACTGATAATATATTCATTGATAACAATAGGGAAGGAAATGTAAATACACACAGTATATAGTCCTAGTATATTATGTAAAACTCATTAGCTCAAGCTGCTTGTCGGAAGGAGGAGTTCGTGATGGCTTTATAACTACCTGTCAATGCGAATCATGATTACTACTGTAATATGAATATACTTTTTTTATCAACTAGCAATTCAAAATTTTTTTGATCTATCAGGTACAACTAGAAAGACATTACTTTAAAATAAAAAGGTTATTCCTTTCTAATTGTCCCTGGATTTATATATATATATATATCTCCGATGCAATAAAAATATGCCTGTTGAAAACAGTTTATTTTACATATATGCATTATAGGCATACAAATATTCAAAATACTAATGTCTGTGTTTATCATAAAGAGAAGTATTTACCCCTTGTTGAAAAAATAAAATATAATCAGAGACGTTTCCAAAATATTATAAATGTAACGAACCCACAAAAAGGTTTATTACCCGAATTTTTTAGAAAAAGTTCAATTTCAATATTCTCTAAGAAAATATTAGCTAAAACTGGAGAGAAAGGATTTCCCATCAAGAATGGTGTGAAACAATTCGTGTGACTTTGTTGCTTGAAATCCTTCTTCATGAAGTTTATTTTCTTATCTATAATGTAAATACACTGCAACTATGTGTTAACGTCTACATTTAGAATTTGTAACAAGCATAGTAGATATCAGCATATTGAGATCAAATTCACTCATCTTGTCTCTTTAAATCATGTAATATAAGATGACTACAATTCCCTTCGTGTATTGACATACTGAATTCACTAATAGTAAGAACATTTGCGTATGAGAATACCACAATAATTTGTGTAGGTACTATTATAATAATTAATATATATTATTTTACAGTAATCGATCCCAAACCTTCAGTCAAAGTATGTGATTGTGACAAGCAAGTTTCAGCACTCAAAAAACGTGCAAAAGAAGCAGAAGACTTAATCAAGAATCTCAGAAACTCATTGAAAAAGTGTGATGGACTTGCTAAAAAAGTTAAAGATTTGAAGAAAAAGGTCAACTCTCTTGAGAAAAAAATTAAAGAAGGTAAGATTAAGGATACCATAAAGTTTTTTATATAACTTAAAAGTATTAAAAAATTATTTAGAGTTATACTATATATTGTCAGAGCTATATAACTCCATGAATTTTATTAAAAATTGGTTTTAATTTTACAAAATATTTACATTTATAATCAGTCGAATAATTATTTCATATACTATGCTTCTTAGATAATTATCTCAATTATTTGATTATCATTTGTGGTTTATAAAAATAATTTGTTTAAACCAAACTAAAAATGTCAAAATAAAATTCTTAATAATTAGTAATAACATAGTATTATTAGTGTAATCTTCTTTTAGGCATAGTTTAAAATATGGTATTCTTAATTAGTACGTTTCTAAAATTTAACACCATTATACTCGTGGTTGACATAATGTGTAATTTTGTAAAACAATTATACATACATATATGTGATTCAATGTTATGTATAAAACATTAAATGCAAATATCTAAAAGTCATGTCTATACATAACTTTACTTTTTGATACTCAAAACATTGTATTTATGGAAATTATTCCTACACGAGACAATCAATAATTATGTATAATAAAATTAAAGTTTTTATTTTTATATAGTAATATATGTACATATTTACAGTGACATTTTGTCTGATATGTATGTATGTATTAATCTGCAGCATTTCTACAAATCTACAAGAGAGAAATATACCTATATAATATATACATGTAAATGTTCAATATAGGATGAGTTATGATGTGCTTGAAATATTTAAGTGAATGTATATATATTAAAAATTAATCATACTCATCCTGAGAGAATAAAAGGTAAATTTGTACTTTACGTTCGTAAATAATTTTTAAAATTTATTGTTTAAATTCATTGTCAGTTTTATTTCATAAAATAAATTTATTCCAAAAATGTGTATATTTGTCAAAATGTATAAAACATTGGTAAAAATGTCTAAAAGAGGTAAATGCTATTGACGCCTTGTTCCCGAGCTACCTGCATGAGTTTGTCTGGCGGAACTCACTGGA
>JAYRBW010124502.1:0-16663 GCA_036023295.1 Invenusta paracnida | reverse complement strand
GATCATCATTATTTTTACCAAGATATGGATCAATGGTCAGTACATATCAAGAAAGTGAATCAGCTGCTATCCAAAACTTTATACCAAACTTTGTTGGTGTCATGGGCATGTACTGCAGAAAACTACACCTGTTTCGTGAAGGAAACAATTGTTCATCCACCATAATATTTTCATATGGCCAGTACAATCATAAAATAGCATCTTGGAAAAGGGTGAATACTTCTTGAATGGCTGAGAACTTGTCATTGCGATAGCAGGCATTTCATTGAGCTCTATCGTTGAATCTAATGTACTTCAAAATGGATTTAAATCTTTGAAACTCCAGGGTTGAAGAAAAGGGTTCTCTTCCATGCCATGGATTCCACAAATTTTGAAGAGATTCATTAGTGCCTTGGAAAATTCCTCTTAGGTAGACCAAACCAATGAATGCACGCATTTCTGATAGTTACATTGGTGAAGTTAACTCCCAAAATACAATGACTGTCAATGTGCCTGTCTGTTTGTAGAATCCACAATAATTTGTAAAATATTGTTGTTTATTATTAGTTCCCAGGAATCACTTAGGCTATCAATTTGTTGTATTGCATATCACATTGGTCCCCCATTTTGTCTTAGGATATCAGCATTTCTGTTTCTCCCTTGAAGGGGAGGTTGAATAGGGCTCCATTTATCCCCACTACATGAAACATACTGGTCATGCTGACTGTCATAACTTGTGCTGTTCTCTTTGATGGCCAGTTCACTAACATCTGATGCCTCATCAGACATCACCTCATCATCAACATCGGAAGCAGCTTCAATAAGTCTTGCAGCTTCAGCAGCTGAATATAATCGTGGCATTCAAACAAATAATAATCCAGAATCTGTGTTTGTCAGCCAAATATTATCCAAAATAATAATCCAGAATCTGTGTTTGTCAGCCAAATATTATGCAAAATAGTAAATAACCTGTATACTGTAGTAGGTAAACAATTTGACTAGGTACCGTATGTACCTACATATATGAATAAAGCGCAAGAGAAATAGGCAACACACACTGGATAATAGTGTACAAGGTACTGATTGGCTGCAGATCTTTCAAATCAATAATTATGTAAAGTTTGTACCTACCTATCTATGTGGAAAGTTGTGGTGTTGTGATAAGCTTGTTCAATTACCTACTAACTGTGTTTGGTAATATATCTATGTATTGAGTGACCTGAAAACCTATTTTCATTCCTTATGGAAGAGAAGGAATGAATTGCTTGCTAAAAATGTATTAATTTAACCCTATACGAACTAGGTATACCCCTTCATCCCTATTGTCATGATGCTCTGGACACTATAAAATTTCATTTACATATTGCTTTCATAAATTCATTAAAAGCCATAGAAGGAGAGCACCTAGTTCTTGACAGTTTTTAAGAAAATTTAGTTCACAATATGCTAGGAGGTCATTTTGACCTCTTGTACGTTCTAGGGTTAATTACCCATTAACCAATCAGAGACATCCATGCATTGATTGCTTTTTATTGATCAGCATTTAGTCAGCTAACTTATCCAGATAGTCTATATGGCTTAAACCATACATAGGTAGCTTACTCTACATAACAGACATTTAAAAATGAAACAACCAAACCATGCAGAGAATCTTTACTTCTATATATAAAAGGTATCTGTATAAAGGCATCCTTGCTAGTAAGCACACTCACAGGTCATCCCCTATAGATGTCTAACTGTGTATTTAAGCAGATTTTTGCAATTTATTTTTTAAATTTATTTTTCATTCAAAAAATATTGGGGGGGGGGGGGGGCCCGGCCCCCCTGTTGCTATGGGCCTGTTAAAGCACTTATTTTTAGTATCAGCATAATGGCCTATGCTATGCCTGTAATATCAAAGGGGATTTAGAGCTAAAGACTTTGTTTTATAATATCTTTGGCTATAGCCGAGTAGTCAGCTTGCTATATCATATTATTAATATCTATCATACAATTTTAAGCTATATATTTAATAGTCTAAATTCTTTAGTATTCTAAATTCTAATAAAATATTTGATGACCAAAATTTTTATTGAGAACTAAAATATATTATTAATAACCCCATAATTCAGTATTCTACATGCTGATTTTATATAATTTATTTCTATATATGTGCCCAGGGCCAGTATATTCCACCTACTGGCAGTCTCTGCTCTACCTTTATAATATGAAATATAGAGTTACTGGATGTTGTAGATGACTAATTCAGGGTTACTGGGATGTTAATACAGTCAGTTTTCACTGTATGTACCAATAGGAGCTTCCATGCTATTAGTGTGTACTTACCAATAATATTCAACACTATTAAAAGTATTGAATAATTATTACATACATACATACCAATAAACACTGTAATTATTACATATATTATTATTACATATATACAATAATTATTACATACATACACACCAATAAACAATGTTAAATATCATTAACATATTTATTTATGTTATCAAAAAAATTATGGACATCATCAATCAAATGATTAAAGCCAAAGGCTCTACTAAAACAATAATTTGTGATCCTGTGATAAATAAATACACTTGATTTGAACATATCATAAAATTTAACTTTAATTCATAGACACTTAATTGTCACATATATCAAAAGGTTATATTATTATTACTAATTTTTAAATTAATGAAAATTTAACATTAATTTATAATACACAATAATTAATTTATGGACAGTTTTAAAAATTTCATTGGCATTGGCATTAAATTATTTTTTACTCAACACATTAATGCCCAGATTTTAAAATGGGTGATGATACACATAAATGTGTAATATAGGATATATACTTGTATAATTGAAATACTATATTGGTTTTGCATACTTTTTCTTTTGTTTGTTGAGCACCTCAGCCCTATTCATAAAACTTTCTTCAACTTGAAGGCAGATTTAATTTCTGCTTTGATCTCCAATTGTTTTCACACTTCTTCTTACAAAATTACTCTTCACCACCCAAAATGCCTAGAATAATAAATCTCAGATTATTATTTTGCCACCAGATAAGTGGACAGTAAAATGAAAATGTTGACACTGTATGGTAGTATCTCATCTTCTCCAGATTTGGAACCTTTGATGATATTGAACTAGATGAAATAGGCTCTCATAAAAATAACACATATGGCCCATTGTTCAACAATCTATTTTAATGTTATTGAATGCTTTAAATCAACATATGACACCGATTTTATGTTAAATGAGCAATTCAGTTTTATTAAGCCTCTCCTACAAAGTGGATGTTGAAGTTTGGATACCATAGTTGATGTCCCAACCATGTTAATTTAGCTAGCTGTTTTCTGACCTGATAAGGGTTCCTAGCAGACATGCAAAACGGAATTCTATCTTGCCTTTATCAGATTGACAACAGATTAATGAATGCTGACAACATTATTAATCCATATTCAAAACAATCAGAAAAAGGATGAATAGCATTTATTTCAATATATATATGTAATAATACCAGTATTAATATATATTGATAAATTAACAACATGTCTTTTTTAATAATTATATAGCAATGTGTAAAAATCATGGAACAGTCACCCAATAATTTTGTATAATTCATATTTTAGAATAATATCATGATAACATATGATATTATATGAATAACATACCATACTTCTACATTCTGTGCACCTCCGCAACATTCTGGCATTGTTGATACTGTTTTAAACCAGTGTTGGGATATATTTGTTATACATTTCTTGGATACACAAAAAATGCTTAAGAACAATGTTTTGCAGACTTGTATTTTCTTTTGCTCTGATGTCAAAATATAATACCAAATTAGAATATCTCGAGGTCGTTTCCTGACATCTGGTTGCATCTGTCCATCCGATTTTGTTATCTACAAATAGCTTAAGAGTATTGCATCTTGTTTCAACGTGTTGGGTTCCTTGTACAATCTCCCATGACAGAGACTAATATCATCGGACAAGATGAAATCTGCTTGGCAATTAAAAGTATTGGCGTGGTTGCATGCTACTGTCCGGACACTTGCCTCCTCCAGAATGGCGAGCGATTTTTGCGAGATTTCTCTTGGATAAATATACATTTTTTCGTTGTTTATGACCCTTTTCAACCATTACAACAAATTCAGATGTCTCCAAGAACTCCATTGCTAATACTGAATATAATTTAATAAAAATTAACATACATTGAGAGAAAGTAAAGCTGTTAAGCACATTTTGCCTCGAGGGCACAATTTTAATCACAATATATGTGCGAATAGATAATAATAGAATAGGACCACATGAAATTAAATGTAATATGCATCCACTTCTCTTTGTTATTGGTAAATTTATATCAAATTTGTTAATACGCTCAAAATTATCTCATATATCCCACAATGTAGTATTGTAATAAAAATTGATCTATTGTGATGTAAATAGCATAATACATAAATTAATACATAATTTACAATTAATGTATATCCAAAAAATATTCCATAAATAATTATATAATAATAATATATTTATAGCTTAATGATGGGCAGAAGCCAAACAAAAGAAATAACAAACAATAGAGGAAGTTAAATAGAGCACAATGGTTAGTCAATTAGGCCTTTGTCATTCTGTATAGGTAGAACAGCTATGAATAATGAGCAATAATGAGTGCAAATAACTTCTTAATGGATTTTAATAAAGATGTAAACATTCAGAATTAGTAACTGAATTTTGATAATTCTTTGATGTCTAGAAGATATTATTTGTTCTAAAATCATAACAAACTTCAAAATATCTCCTAAATGAAACAATATAAAAAAATGGATAGCAGAATTAAATTACGCTGCTTCTATTTGTAAATAAAAGTTAAAAAGTAAAATTTGAAAAAATTGTTGATAGCCCTTTTGCAGCTAACCTCTTCATATCAACTTTATGGGTGGAATATATAGAGTAGTTTAGCAGTAGTATAGCATAACATAAATTCACTAATTAGATTTAGAATCCAACATTTCAGTCCATCAACATTTTCTTATTTAATAAAATCCAATATTCAGTATATATTTAGTAAATGTCATTGCATATAGTAATAATTAATTTTTCTATATAATCACCATATATTATGACCTTTAATTGACCTTTAATATCCATAATTATTTTGGTGAAGCTATAGTTCAGTACAAGTTAGTGTTTAGAAGTGATCTAACTTTGCATAACATTCTCTGTAATCTGGATGCTTCATCTCATTCTTGCACAAAGACATGAGATCACACTACTTTTTGGCTATAATATTGAATTGCTATGGTTAGGTACTCACAGAAGAGTACATACTTGTACTAGTACTTGTTTCTGTTGAGCTGTACACTACAATACTTTATGAAGGCTATCAGAAGGATAAGATTTGGTAAAATATTGTCCAGTTGTTTTTCTTTACCTGTACTACTTTCAATTTATTCCAGTCTAGTTCTTCAAAACTATCAGATAATTGTATGGGATTGCTAATTTGTTTATTGTGTAGGTACACACTTTCTGGTCAATAATTTGAATTTGACCCATTAGAATAACTTCATCATATGGTTTCTTTATGAAATAATCACGTATGAAGGAATTTGGATAACACATTCAACTGACATGTTTGTTGCACTGTCACCGGAGTCTGCATTTTTATTTTAAATTTTTATTTTAGATTTACAATGGCTGATTTCTTTGAGAAAGAAGCAGTTGAATCGGATGAAGACTCTGTAGATGAAGATCCTGTTCCAAAGAAACGCAAACGAGTTGCTTCTGCAAGTTCTGACTCAGAAGATGATGAAATTCCCGATGGTAAACTGTCAACTCATTTAAAATATCTAAAGCCTTCAAAAGTGCTCCTTTCATTTTACTTGTGAATTTTGAATTTCAGTAAAAAAAATTAAAATAGAAATCATAATCTATGTGTGGAAATTTATTTTAATATTTGACATATATTTATTTATTTTATATATTTATAGTTTTTTGTATTTAAATAGTCAGTTGTTTATTGGCTATAGTATCTATACATTTTCGACTTATGTTTATCTTTTCTTGGAATCGTTCATATTATTAATTGTTAAATATAACATTTCTAGACTTACAAAGCTCATGTTTTATTTATATTTTATTTAATTTGTAACATTCATGTAAAAATAAATTGATGTTTGTCAAATTTAAAACTAGACACACAGGCATATTCATATTTAGTAGAATAATTGCCAACATTGGAATGTATAGAATTGTATTAAAACATGAAGTCATATATAATTTTCATCATTTCACTCCATCATATACTTAAGTATTTCTGAATATTTATATAATATTTATTTGACTAGGTATTCATTATTTTAATTAATTACATCTATTCATTTATCCAAACTGTTCGTTGTAAACGAAATATATTCTGAAATCGTGTGTATCTATATCCAATTTGAATTTTGTTTGATAAAATTGATTTTTCTTCTACATATTATAAATAAAAAAGTATTGGTCTAATTAATAGACAGTTAATAATATACTAAAACTCTTAAACGTATAATCAACAAACACTGTCACTTATGTGTTTTGTGATTTATATAATATTAATTAATATATTACGACTAACTTGTGTATTGCAGAGGACGAGCAATGTCGCAAAGAAGGTAAAGGTTGGATTGTTGATGATGAAGAGGAGGAAGAGGACGATGATGCCCCAATTGGTCATCGGAAGTCCAAAGCCACCAATGACGACGATAATGATGCAGATAAGGCCTCTTCAAGCGATGAATCATCCCTTGAAGATGAAGATTTCCTTGTCTTGCAGGAAAATCTTGGACGAAAAATTAAACGTACCGTAAGTCTTAGTTATAATGTTTAATAATTATTAGTTATATATTTTAGTTCAATATTCATTTTATAGAAACAAAAACAACACAAATAATTTGTTAATGGAGGTAACACGGGTTCATGTAATAATAATGTCTGTTATTTTTTGTCAAACATATTACAGTACGCCTATATTATGCATTTGTAAATATTATTCACAGGTTAATATTTTTAAAACGCTTTCCATTTTATGTCACCTTTGTAAAATATGTATAATGCCGATTCCAATTGGTCGTTAGCCAGTATTAAATAACATGTGCATTTCAAAAGTGTTTATAAGCTTAATAAAATCTAATTATGTATAGCATATAATGTGCATTAATAAAATATAAATATTTTGAAAATGTTTTTTTTTAATTTTGTTTTAAGTTGGTTTTACATCAATTTTTCAAAACTACCAAATTTTTAAAATAACTACCTTACGTTTTAAATACGTCATAACAAATATTTATTTATTTCAAAGTAATACTTAATATAATAATAATCTATTTTACCACAATATCTGTAAAAAAATCAAGGTGGAACAACAAAGATAGCAGTATATAACAGAATGCGGTACAAAAACCAATGACATATCAATATCCAATAAATTTAACATAATATAAAAAAGGACAAATGTGAGACAAAAGCCTGGTGAGTAACAAAAGAACCGAATATTATAGCTAAAAAAGATGTTTTAAGTGTTTTTTATGTAACAATATTTCGCTCAGAACGAATGCAGGAGGGGAGACGGTTCCAGTTATCGGGACCACTGAAATATGAAGAGGAATTATTGTCGTATAAGTTATTTTGTCATAAAATAATTTACAATTTGTTTTTGAATTAAAATTGTTTCTCTTTTTATTAGCTGTTTCGCTTTAGTAGATATACGTTTCAGGAGCATGCTTCTTTCTCCTGTACTACTTTGATAAGAGTTTATAAGTAATAGTTTTCTTCATCTAGGGCTACACTTCCTTATTTGTTTTTTTGTATATGCGATTTCGTTACTTGTTGGTATTTCGCAAATTGAATAGGAAATTTACATTTACAATCTCGTTCGATTTTTTAGAAGAAACGACGCCTTGTGGTTGAAGACGACGAAGACTCAAACGCCTCGTCAGTCTCTCAGTTAGGCGCCTTTGACGAGCGCCGCTCTAAGAAAAAGCAGACTGAGGAAGGCCGTGAGGAGATTGCCCGACAGATATTTGAGGATGACGATGATGAAACGGAGGATAAGGAGGCAGGGGGGCGGGATGATGCTGCTGGGGCAGGCGGGACTGACGCGGGAGGAGCTGATGCTGATCTACGAGTTGGTGAAGATGATGATGAAGATGAGGAAGATTATGAAGACGATGGTGAGTTTCGGTTGTTTCATTAAAATTGAACAATCTATAAATACTCATGACTATTTTGATTCTTATAAATCATTTGTACCCTTTAAGTATAAAGGTTTAATATGTAGATTAATCCGAAAACGGTTTATTGTGAACTAAAATATGTTTTGGATTCCCCCCTAGCTAAATCTTACTTAATTTGGGCTTGTGTAGCTATGAAAATTTATAAAAAAATAATAATTCAACGAAGCCTTATATTTCGTAGTATGTTAACCGTCAACGTTATCAAAAGCAAGTTATAAAGAGAAATTTTCAAGCTGGTCAACATTATATATTATAATAGAAGAAGCCGAAAATATTTTCAACACCAGCATCGAAACATTCTATTTGAAATGAAACATCCTAACAATCATGGCAGCCTAAGATTACTTGACTTCAGAGTATCCATTAAACCGATAGGGCAAGAGACTCTTTACAAGAGATCTCTTTATATGCCGTGATTCTTATTCCGCTCAATCAATTAACACAAATTCGAATTGACTCCACAGATAACAACCTAGTGGGTTTACGTGCAAGGGAAACTGTTGCCAAACATGTTCTGAAGCCAGAGATAAACAGTCAACAGGAGACCCTTACTCCCCGAGATCTAATATTTACCTGAACTGTTATCTTTTGTCTTCATACTGTGTTTTTCTATATTACTACTTTATAATAGTAGTACATGTCGAGCCTATTCTATATTTCCTAGCCTCTATGCCTAACCCTTCCAATACCTTATTTCATTTATGTACATAATGTTTCTGCACCTCCTGTGACGTAATTGTTTCTTTTCTTTTTGGTACCATGCATGTCTCTTAATGTGAATGGATTCTGTATTCACTGGTTCTGTAGCGTAGGAAAGTAGATTGAATAATTTAAAAATTGTTTGCTAGCTTGTCCACAAATTTTAGTATCTATATTATTTTCTTCAAAGTGGGCCTCCAGATTTCAAGAAAAACCAAAACAGTCGATACAAATCTGATTAAAACAATTGGAGAACAAAACTATGGAGGAATAATATTACTGCTAACATTGTTATTAGAAACAAAGAAAGGGATTCGTAAAAAGATGGTTGTGCAAAAATAGAATATAATACACTAAAGAAATATTGATGTATTATTCATTTATGTAAGCAAGCAAAATGTCTTATACAAAATGAAATTTTCTATTTTTGTGATAGTACATTTTTGTCCTTTGTTCATTCAATATGTTATAAACTTCCTGAAATAATATAGTACCCGTAAAAAGGTTATAACGCATGGTTCATTATGCATTAATTAATGTATTTTTCGGATTTAATCCGACATATATGTACATTAATTACTAGAATTGATTGACTAATATTGCCAATTGTAGTTATATTAAACATTAGCGATAAATTGTGTCATTATACATACATAAATTTGCAATTTTGTTCACGCATATTCATTTATATGCTACATTTTTGCACGCGTTTCAAATGTACTAAACTTCTTTAGTAAAATAATAATTTTAAATCATTTTTATTGAATGCTTATTCATAGATATGGCCGATTTTATTGTGGACGAGAACGGGGACCCGCAGCGACCAAAGAAGGCCAAACGGGTCGTGCGGGAAGACGCCGCTTTACAGCAAGCCCAGGAGATCTTCGGTGTGGACATGGACGAGCTGGCTGAGTTCACACAACAGGATGAGGATGATGATGAGGAAGACGAGGATGATGAAGAGATTACTGATGAAGACGATGAGGAAGGGGTGAGTTCTTTGTCCTAGTTTGTATTGCTTTAGAAGAGATAAGCTCGGTTACAATCACAGTGCTTTAAATATTATAGATATGAAACCACTCCTTTGAATTGCGGGCATTATCAGATATGGAATAATAAAGCCGTTGACCTTTTTCTGCCACAAACTCCGCTAGAGAATTCAATGAATTATAATATGTATAATAAATATTTAATAAAAAAGTTTGAAACTTAAGGAAATCCATTGATATTTTTAGACAGATTTCGTTTTTGTGATATTGTTTATTATATATAGGTAAATAGTTAGTTTTACTGACAGTTGAACTTGTTTGTGCTTTTTATTAGAATATGTGGCCTATTTCTGCAAACCTTATAAAGTGGTTATATGTAGATGTGTACACCAGAGAAGATATTGGGAAGTTTTATTTTGGCACAACAATTAGACCTTTAATTTGTTGAGATAGTTGCAACTAGCAAATATTAACTTATCGAAATCAACATTGCTCGTTAATAATTTTTCAATTATAAATAGCGAATACGTTCCATCATTTCGTTGTATGTTGCAACCAGTGTGAATACTTCTATGAAAAGTCTATTCACCAAAGAGAAACCAATATTTTAGGTTTTCTTTTTGAAGTATTTTAAAATGGTATGACTACATTAGGAAAATAATTACAATCAGTCAATAACCAGACCCCAAATTCTATTTGTAATTAATTCGTTTACATTTTAAAATGTCTATAGCTTTATTTTATGATTACATGTTCGAATAATAATTTTGAATAATTCATATATCCGCTTTATTCGCGATTTGAATTAAAATGTATTTGTTATTCTACATTTAAACATATTATTTACATTCATATTTTTCCTTTAAAATAGTTTGAGTCTATATTGGCTTATCGCTTTTAGTATTTGTATTTCTATGGTTACGTTGCTTATGTGAACGATCCAAGAATTCATAGTCTACGATTTACTACAAAGTGTCAATCGATATTATTGTTATTAATATTTTATTATTATCTAGCATGCTAATACGTAATTGTAAATGATAGAAAACTAATTGTATGAGATTTATATTATTTAATTTGATGTTTAATATTTTTTTAATTAATTTAAAAGCCCCCAATTGTTCATAAATTCACACTAATAAATTTCTAGCTTTAGAATAATCAGGTTTTCTTTTGTGTACAAAAAATCACAATAACAAATAAGTCAATTTTTATAGTGTATATTTCGTAAAGCTAATGTGTATTAGTTTAATCTCTTTTTTTAATGTCACAATCTAGACGTAAATTTACATCTTAACATTTTAATCTACTAGTATCAATTATGTGGTAGTTTATTTTATGATATTAAGAATTCATCTGACTGAAAATAAACTTCCTAATTTGAAAAGCACAGATTGTTTAATTTTAGGTCACGAGGACTGTTGAATAGAAATATTATACTAAGCAATTTAACTAATCTATGTTTTTGTTTTTGTTTTTAGTGATCTTAAATAGTTTTTATTAGATAAATAAATGATTGGTTGTCTTTTTACTGCAAATTAGGTATTATTGTCAGAATATATAAAAAAAACTGGCTGCAAAACTTATTTCAAGAAAATATATTTTTAATTTAAACAATCAGGTACACATACAATTTCCGATGATTTAATATATTGCACACGATGGGATTTCAGGGTGATGAAGCAGAGGCTCGAGCTCAGCGCAGGCGCGCGACCGCCGCCCGGAGGAAAGCTCGGGAAGCTCGCCTCGCTGACACCGACGCCATCAATGAAATGTTCGATCCTTCTGATCTTGACCGAGGCTACTACACTAAAGAGGACGAGGCCATCCGGAAGATGGATGTGCCCGAGCGCTTCCAACTACGCTCCGTCCCTGTATTCCAACTTGAAGCCGGCTCTCCAACCTACAAGGAGGACCTGGAAGAGTTGGGCGATGAGGCAGAGTGGATCTTCAAGCACGCCTTTCGTCGGGGTTACATTACGGCCCAGGAGCCCAAGACTGAGCATGGGAGTGGTGGTGGGGGTGGTGGAGCAGGTTCAGCTGCCTACGCTTATCAACACAAGGCCGATAATAAGGTGATTAATAAAGAAGATTATATTATCCTTGTTGTCTTAAAATATTGGAAATGATATACTTTATTTGGATGAATCAATAGCCTTTCCATGTATAAATTCTACATTTTTATAATTTATTTTCATACTCCATATCATTTTGCTATGTAACATTAGTTTCCTTTGACTGTGTGCTGTAATATTAATATGGCTAAGTCATGAATTGTATAGTAAAGCACTTCTTATAAAGCAGTATTAATTTCTACAAATAATTACCAAATTGAATGATATGTAATTCTTATATTATTCGAGAAAATAGTAGTATACACAAGGCTATGATTATGTTAATTTTATACAAATTTTATAATGGAATAGACCATTCATCCAATCAGAAGCCGATATTTGTGTTCAAAAATATCCTTGATGCATAACGAAATATTACCACAAACATATTTCAAATGAATACGAGTATGATATTCGTTTGCTAATGTTTACGATTGGATATTTGATAATCTAATTTCGAATTCTATAAAATCGAAACACATTTATTGTTTTTAGTGTATTATTCGCTTAAGAACTATTAAATTATGTGATTTGAGCTGCAAACTAATAATTTAATATCATTCCGTAAGGAATGTATGCAATTCATGAGAGCAATTTTGGCAAAGATTATATTGAACAATATACTTATCGCCCCTTTTACAAAAAATGCAATCAAATTAAATTTTTTGGACTGATTGGACAATAGACTGAGGCAGCCGTTCCAAAAATCAAAGAGGCCTTACTCTTCATGCGCGAGCAGCTCTTTGAAGTGCCATTCATCGCCTTCTATCGCAAAGAGTACGTAGAGAAGGAGCTGAACATTAACGACCTTTGGCGCATCTGGCAATGGGACGAGAAATGGACTCAGTTGCGCACTCGGAAGCACAATCTCACCCGCCTGGTTCAGCGGACGTGCGACTTTCTTGAGGCCTTGAAACGTGGTGATGAGACGACAGCAGGACCTCCGAGGGATCGAGAAGAGATTCCAGCTTTGCCGGATAAGATTCTCAGTTAGTAAGTTCGGTCCTTATGATCGCATAGTTTCTGGTTTCTAACATTAAATCATTACTACTTTAAGCATCAATAGGAAATTACTACTTCGGTCATTTTATTTCTTGTCTGTACCGCTTTGTTGTCAGTACTACTTTGGTAATGCAGTAATCAATAGATTGAATAATAAATGTTATATTTTATTCTTTATACCAACGATAACAATAATTATGGTAAGTATTAAAATAGATAGATTGGGGATCTAATTAATTAAGTATATCTAAATTCAATTTTATTGTTTCGAATCTCCTTATATTTTGTACACAAATCTAGATCAGAATTTCTGTATATATTTTTCTAAACGTTCTATAAAGAATATATTACATCTTTAACCTAATTTTGTAATATATAATTTTCTTCGTTGAATTTATTTTTTCCGCTTATATATTTTTTTCTATTTTATATAACAATACATAATAATAGTACGTTTTATAACACAAAAATGGACATCTTTGGTTTATTTTATCCACGCTGGAATTAGGTTCGCTTTTGATTATGTAATATGTTAGTATATAATAACATGTCTAAGGTGAATCTTACAGGCCTGTTACGCCTCCCATATTTCTTATATTTCCTATAATTTTTCTGTGTCCAAAAATTTCTGCGCGAAGATTAAAAAATTCCTGGTGGTATATGCAAATTTTCTCATAAATGACAAAATGAAAATGGTGAAAGTAAAGACATCATAAACAAATGGTGTATACCATATGAAACGCCTGATATACAAGCAAAGTGCAAATGATGCAATAAGGATTTTTCAGTTGGAAATCAGCTGGTAAACAAACTTTACTTCAGCATACACTTTGGAAGTAACACAGACTAGATAATACATAAGACCATACATTCTTGGTTAAAACGATGTACTACACTGTAGTACTTCACTGGAACATCCAATGTTCAGTTGCCTGTCACAAAACTTGGAATATATGTCTCACTACAGGCGATAATGTAATTGCTGCCGAGGCTATTTGGGCAACTAAGGTGGCTATAGCAGGGTACAGCTACAGCTCATGTGACAACATGAAAGACTGGTTTGCAACAATTTTCTCAGATAGTGCAATTACAAAAGACTTTTGGACTGCAGCGTGTTAAGTTGTCTTATTACATTTCACATGGTTTTAAGACCATATCTTCGTGAGCAGGTTGTCTCAGATATTCAGAAAAATGATAGCCTTTTCTGTCTCAGCAGACGAATGACTACGAATGCTGCTTTAGACTACCAATTTGACATTCATATTCATTACTTGTCCTCATCTACTCAACGAGTTATTACTCATTACCCTGATAGTCATTTTTGGGCATGCAGTGTTTGGACAAACTTTTTGAAGCTATCACACTATCTTTAAAAAATAATCGACTCATCACCAAACTTTTTAATGCTGGGAAGTGATGGCAAAAGGGTGTTAATTTTATATATTTTGTCCTAGATGGTGATATAGATAAGTTCCAATATGCACATCTCACATTAACAATGTAGAATCATCCTCCTATATTTTTAAGGTGGCCCGACTTAACAGGAATGACTTAAAAAAAAGTTCAAATTACAATATTTAAATTTCTTATAAAAAATATGATATAATTATCGTAATATTTCGCTTTTACATAATATTATATCTTTACCGTGTCCAACCTAAATTATATTTTTAGAATTCCAACATTTAAATTTCATTTTGAATATATTTTTTAAAAAACTTGGAATACAGAAAGAACCTTTTCGTAATGTTATATTCTTTTTTATCTTAATGTATTATAAGTTCAAATATTTACACAGTATCTATAAATTAAGAAATATTTATAAATAACGTGTATAGATTTGATTCCAAATATCTTATATATGCATTAAATATATGAATTTCTGTTTTCGATTCAGTTAGCGAAGCCTATAACGTTATCATAAGGCAGTTGATAAGTCACCTGACTCTGTTTAAATTTGATAATACATAATATAATGTTTCGTATTACATAATATTATGTAAATATGCTTTTTCAAATTTAATTTAGCTTTCGATTGATATAATATTATAAAATTATTACCCAATAAATCTGTAGTGAAATCATTAGTGTATATTCGTCTACTTTTGTATATAAAAGGCATTTATAAAAGAAGCCTACAAATACTTTGAAATTTCCCGTATAACGATGATCGACACTTGTACTCTGAATTTTAATGAATCGTCCTAACCATGTCACTTCTATTTAACTCTCATTTCTATGATCATAACCGTTATTTTTTAATTAATTTTTGATTTTAACAAGTAATTTTGACGGCTTGGTTTTTCCATGCTACAGCATTGATAACACTAGATTTACACAGCATGCTCCGCATATAATAATGACATGATTTACAATGCATTCTCTAAGTGATTAACAGTAAGTATGAAATAAGCTTCTATTCTAAGTGCTGTTATTAAAATTAAATAGATAAATAGCTATGATAAATTCATGTTCAGATGCTTGGCTCTTTCATCCACATACTATGCTTATTAGACAAGTCCGACCAGTATCATCTGCAAAGTGTATACATCAGTATCTTTCTTTGCAGATGCCGTAAATAAGTGGATTATTATTGGCAGATCATATTGCGTCAGCGTATCAAATTCAGTTCAGCTGATGATACTAGAAATGTAATAGCCTCACAAAATCACATTTTAAAAATCCAAAACTGAAACCGAAATTGAAAAATCGAACGTTGTCACCACATGCCCGGGTATATTAGCAATCAAATAACAAGAAACTCGGTTTAATAGAAAATGTTGTAATATTTCTTTCATTTTAGCTTTTTTTATGAAAAAGCATTTTGTTTAGTTTCGGTTTTCCAAATTCAGTGTGGCGAACACCCTGGAAAACCTAAATTGTACCTGTTTACAGTATATTCTGGAGTTACTATTGTTACATTGATCTAATTATTAAGTCATCGCTAATTACATACATTATAAATATTATATGAATACACGTGCCTATTGTTGACATAATTCAGCTGTCGGTTTATCGACACACTGGATGAGATTCACGATGTCTACACCCATTTTCTGCTCCACTATGGGGACGAACTTCCGCGAATGAAGCAGTACGAGGCCAAAGAACGTGCCGCCAAAAGGGCGGCTGCAGCTGCGGCCGCTGCAGCTTGTGATACTGAGTCAAAGGCTGAAGATGACGAAGAGGTGAGAGCATATTGACAGTAAATTTGATATTAACTTAAGTCAGTCTTGTTTAGTAAAGCTCCCAGAAATCTACAATTAAAAATCACAATTATTTGTAAAAGATAAAACTGGTTGTTATCCCACCCAAAGTGTTTCCCCTATTTTATCAATTTTTATTTGCATTCGTAAGACTCACATTTCATATTACAAGTGATTTAATTTGTTTCGCAGCAATTAGCATAATTGCATAGTTTATATCCATCAGAACTAAAATTTACATTTGGGAATTATTTTAGTGTTTTTGTTTTCTATGTACAGTGATAACCTCGAGAAGTGAGTGCATATTTTCCTTGTTTTCTATGAACAGTTTCCAAGTGATAACCTCGAGAAGTGAGTGCATATTTTCCTTGTTTTCTATGAACAGTTTCCAAGTGATAACCTCGAGAAGTG
>JAYRBW010124491.1:0-16664 GCA_036023295.1 Invenusta paracnida | reverse complement strand
TTCCCAGTCAGGCAAGGAAGCCGAGTCAGGCACTCTACTTTGCCCTCCATGTTGACTTTGGGGATGTTTATTTCGTCAAGCATGACCATGGGTTCTGCGGGTACCATAGCAACAGGCAAGACTGAATGGAGGTTGAAGTATCGCTCACAGAGACTCATGCTTCGTGAATATCGTGTGACGCGGGCGCAGTGCTTTGGATATCGGTAGATGAGGCTGTCGGTTCCCATTATATCGGTCATGCCGTACACTTCAAAGTAGTAATTGCTGTCACTTATATCGATTAATCTAAAATTGAATGAGACATTTTATTACAGAATTTCTGAATTTATAGGGATTCTTAGTAAATAGTCGTAAAATATTTTGTCAAACCGCATTAAAACTCGTAAATGCTTTATAAATGGGGAAATATTTTAAATTATACACTGAAAATGACAAAATATTAAATATTATGATAGACACGTCAAATATAAAAATTACATTTATTGTAATATTTTTAAATCTTCAAATAACGAAAGACAAATTTACATAGCAAAGACACACAGCAAGTGTTAAGTAGATATAAATTAATATACATACAAAAGTATTGCATTGTACACTAAAGACATATTCAGTATATTATTATTAGCATATTATTTCCTTTCGAGATAAATAGTTATTTTTTTAGTAACTTTAAAAAGTGATGACAGCTTCAATTTTCATTTTATCAAAGTATTATACATATATATGCTTCCGTATATTTATGGTGACAAATTATATTTTACATAGTGTCAGTTGTGCGTAAGTAAGTTGATATTTCTTTATTTGAATATCACTTCATACATTATAGTTACGTTCAAAGTGTAGATTAGATTCTAATATAAAAGAGAAGATACAGCATCAAGGTTAGATATGATCAATTTAATGACTAATTGATGACTTTCTATGTAAAGCAAATACACATAATTCAGAAAAATCACTGAATTTCTATAAAATAGACACATTGTTGTAATTCATCTCAAATTTTGTAAAGCGAATTGTAGTGTATGCTGCAATATGTTGGCTTTAAAAATGTTACTTGTATTACTATTTACATATTATGAACAAATCCTTGATTTATTGGAAAATTACCAATTCATTAAATGTTTATCAAGAAATACAAATTTCAGCCGGAATATAAATTTTGAAGGTTGAAATGGTGATACAGTGCATACATTTTAAATATCACAAATATAAATAGTTTTAAGAACCAAAATTCATGAATTGAACTTAATAAACCGAAAGATTCAGTGTTTGAATTCAATGTGTTTTAACTATAAACTCCTCTTGAAGTATGTAAAGATTAGTTTAACGATTTAACTATCAATTAATAATCTAGTGCATAAATATATACAAATTTATTTAAATATTTCTCCTCAGTTTTATACTGATCAATAATATGTCATGTCAATTATCGCAATCCCTATCACTAGCTAAGCAAAGTACTAGCAAATAACCTTTAGTTTAGTTTAATTAGATCTGATTTGATTTGATGATGATTGCTTAAAGTGTTTAAAATATTACCTTTAATAATATTTCCATATTGTTTTTTGTATCAGCCTTTGATAATAATAATTAATGTAACAGTAAATAACATTATGGGTGAGAGCCAGACTGATTTGGGATTCTGGCCTTTTATACAAATATTTTGTTATTGCATATTTATGCTTTATTTATATGACATTGATAGCAATTTCGTTCCCAGACCAACAGTCGAACTTAGGGCCGCCAGGTAAGGATTTATATATGTAATATATTATACAAACCAACTTGTATATTCCATTGAACATTGTTTAAAACTTTTCAAATGTCCCAATTAAATTAAATAAATAGACGACAGTTTAAAACATATTTTGTATGTAATTTATGCATTTGTTATATTTATTAGACTGAATAATACAAAAGTAATTTCGTATTAGCACAAATATACTTTTCACCCAAACTCATCATTAGTATCATTACATTAAGAAGCACATTTACATTTCATTATAATTAAATGAGTCCGCAGAGCTTCAGAAGATATTCTTCGGTTTTACATTTTCTTAAAAAATATAATAATATTAAAGACCTTCTTCCTATAATGCCTCACCACTTTTCGTTACAAATATGTTACATTTTTTAATTAGGTACTCAAACCGTAACTGTATACTGACATCATTAGGCAGATACGTCCTGGCGTGCAGTGCCTATATGTAGAATGCAAAATTCCTATTTTCGTAATACCATCTTTCGCTGACTTCATTTTGTGTGCAGTTTCCTATATAAAGAATCGATAGCTTTTTGTGATTTATTTCTATTGATGCGATGAATTTCATCTGAGTTTGCCTCCAATTAATGAGCGGATGTTCAGACAATATCATCACATTAACGAGCGCATGACGTTTTCTTGAGGAAAGAGGATCGCTTGCTTTTACATTAATTTAAAAAACTCTGATCACAAAAAGGGACAACATTAATAAAGCATTGTATAACTGAGAATGAATAAACAAACACTTGAAACTGTTTCTATTTTACAATTAGAAAGTCAGAAAAGCCTGAAATTTATTTGCTTATTTTAGCTATAAATTGGCGATCTCCTTATTCAGTATAACGAAATAAATCTCCTTTCAGACATCATAGTTAATGGTTATCTGTTAAAACTAATCCAGTATGTAGATCAATTTAATCAATATTATAGACTAATGACCAAATTTTAGAATGTAAATTATACGATAAACATTAAAAAATGTTATGCTTATATAATTTGAACTTAAATAATTTGAATTTTGTAAATATTTCAACTTTTTAATTGTATATTCTTTTAAAGCGACGTGTTAAAAAAGCTATGAAATTATTTAATTGGTTTATATTACGTAATCCTCAGAACAAATGTCATTGATAAAATATAGCTCAATGAACCTGCCAATAATAATTTCAAATATTTTGAGTTAATATTTCTTAATTCCACTGAGTATCTCCAAATTATTTATTTTTTACTAAAATATTGATATATGATGTCAAAGTATATAAAACACTTTATTAGACATAAACAAAAACTTGACATAAGCGAGCGTGAGTCAATATTTTGAAGAACTATACCCATTCTTTTAGGAGATGTTAAACAACGAAGAATATGAATTCAGAATTTTATTTGCTTTCAGGAAGTCTTCAACAGTGACAAATATTAACTCTTCTATTGATGGAAAAAGATGTCAATGTATGATTGCACGAAAGTCAATTAAGGTTAATGATGCAAACAAAGTATTGTATTTTCTTAAGTCATGAATAGAAGAATGGTAGTAAGTTGTTTAACACAAAAATTTGTATACGATAATAAAAGTAAGACTGTCCGATACTCAAAAATCAGCTTCTTTCTTCAAAGCAGAGGAGATGTAGCTTACAAAGGATAGAAAATAGAATAATTTAAACATCTTATTTCAGAAACCCCTCCTATATGTTGGATAAAATGGGGAGTGCCTTTAACCAAATAGCCTTATAAAATGTCACATTTTGCTAAAACACCCTCCACGGATTATTGTATATATGGGTTGTCAGGTTGTCCGTCAACATTGATTAGTAGTTGGAGGTTTGCATCTTTCGTATCAGTAGAGAAAAGAATACCTTCACAGTTCTCTGGGATTAGGGGAAGTTTCCATGATTTTAACCAGCTAACTACATGATTTACTATTCCATAAGCATATTCTTCATATTCTTCATAATCTTTAACTCTATGATGTTAAGTCGCTATTATCGTGTCACCTGGATAAAGGATAGTTATGCCATCTGTGTCCAGATTATAAAATATGTCATTAATGGAAATTATGAAACACATGGCTCCACAAACACTGCCTTGAAAATCTCTAGCTCTAAAATGTAATAACTTGGATACTTCCGGTCTCTAAACAACTCTACCTCTTCTATCGGTCAGGAAATCAAATGTTCAGCGTATGTAATACGTCGAGATGTCTCATTTTTTAAGTAAAACGCTTTCTCCAAAATTCTATCGGGACGCTACTAAGTTATAAAATATTGCCAGAGTTTCATTTGAAACCATAGTCTCCCAAACTTTCTTAGGGATTGTTAGGCAACTTTCTACCTTGTATTCCAAATTGTTTGATAAAATCATTAGCAATGTCATGTCGTCACTTCAACAGACTTTCATGCGGGATAGCTATTTGAGTGTTGGTTTAAGCTCTTTCATGAGACAGCTCGTTGTTTGATTTCCACTACAGATTGTATAGGTTATTCTAACGCAGTTTCTGTTGCTCTTATTCCATCAGCTATTAATTATCTTTTCGTATTTGCCGTTGCTGACTTTTGTATACTGAATAATGGACGCTTCTGTTTTGTCTTTATTTGTTATTAACTTCTTTCTGTGATGCTCGATAGATATTTCGACTTTGGTTAAGTTATTCTGACCTTAAATTTTCTTGATCTACTTCCAAAATTTAGAACCATCGTTGAACAAGTCTATGTTTTCAAAAATGTCATTTATTTTTAACTTTAGAGAGAACAATAGTGGTGGCGCAATACGTTCTGCGCGCACATTGCATATTCATCGGCTAATCTAATAAGTTTAATGTATCACTGACTGGAATTTTTATAACTATTAACCTATTTTCTTAATAACTGCAATTTGTATGCTAGCAGGAATAATTGATATCTATACAATTTACATGTACATTATAGTGAATGCCGTTGAAAATCAGACCATTGTTATATGTGGATCATATCTATTTTCAATGTAATTCTCTCGTTGTATTGGGAACCAAAAATATGAATGCCATTTTTGTGTTAAGATGTCATCATTTATACATCATTATAGTATAACTATTCTGTACTAGATTCTAGTGATATTGAAAATTTGCTTCAATATTTTTTATTTTAAAAGTGTAAATGTATTCCTAAATGGTGTAAATTAATTTTAATGTAAATTTACACATCAAATTTAAAGTGTACGTATATGTATATGCTTAGAATATAGAGCATGAGAAAATAGAACTGAATATCACCAAAATTATCTAAAATTATAATAACAAAGTATTATAATTACTGCAATTTCTGTATAAATTACGACAAGTTTTAACAAGATCATAAAAATTTTGATTCTTCAACTTTTCAGAAAATATATTATCAGTAAATTTTGTCAGTATTTTAATCACCAAACTGGAAAATTTCAAACGATTTCATTAAAAAAATAAGATAATAAATACCTATATGTATTAAATGACTAATTTTAAATTATCAAAATGTATACATTTATTTATGACAAACAGTTTTAATGCTTCATCACCTTATAATACTATTTTATTATTATGTACAATATATACTTGTGATAAATAGTTGCTATAAGTACAAAAAACAATTATCTTAATATTCTTCATAATAAGATTATTAAAATAATTGGAATAAATTAAGAATATACGTTAAAAATGGTCGAAATAACTTTATAATTGTAATTCGAATTTAGATACATATATACCATATATAAATGTATATGATTTCAAATCACTTAAATTCTATTAAAATTAGAATTTTGAAATAACAAATATTAACATTGCAAATATGTTTTTGACAATTGTGATTTATATAATTTAAAATCAATTTATATGAATATTTGATTATAATATATGTAATAATAAAAATAGAAGAAAAACTAAAATTGAAACAAAAACTATAATGTTGAAAATAATAAAAATAACAACATTTTATTACTTATTATTCGATTTTAAACGTTCTGTTATAAATAAAGATTGTCAACATAATTTAATAAGTTTTCAAATACGAAAATACTAATTAATTAAAAGTATAGGTCAGAATAAAGTACATTCAAAGATAGACGATAAATCTGATAGCCTCCAATTCGTAAATTGTTTTAATACCAATAATTGGTTTTTTGACACTTTGGAACCTTGGAACTTTAACTATTTCAATGTGTATTCATTCTTGCACTACTCACCTTTTAATATAGGCCAACAGCTCCGCCCCGGAATAGTTCTTCGTTAGCAAGTCAATCTTATTGAGCAGATCGATGTGGTCTGACTCAAAGGAGTTCACCAGTATGTCAAGGAAATTTTCGGGCGTCTTCTGGAAGTTTTTCATTTGATATCCACCACCATATTCCGACCCCGCAAGTCGAATCCAGGTCTTCTGCATAGCCTGGGGGGCCAGAGAGGTGACATATTTGAACCATAACTCGAAGTTCATCTCCTGGCAGCTAAGGATGATGACATTTGAGGAGAGGTTACGAAGAGCGCGAGCCTGGCTACCCCACAGAGAGAAAGGATCAGATATGTTGTAATCCAAAATGAGCTTGGGTACAACTCCGATGTGCTCAAAGTTAATGAGTCGTGAGAGACTGACTATAAGTCTCTGGGAAGCTGATTCATCGTCGACGATTATGCTGACCCCAAAGTAGCGGAAGCTGGTTGCCATTCGCAATAGACGGATGATCTCACCCGCGAACCAATTATTCTCCATTCCAAGCTCGAACCAGAAAGGCCCTTCGTTCTAATGAGGTGCAAGAAATAAGGTAAAAATATAACTATGTTAATAAAATAAAGACAAGCTATAATAATGCATGCAACTCTGTAATTTTCACACACCAACAACTATAAGCCGTAAATATAATTAAGAAATCAAAACTAAAATCTAATAGATTATTTGACATAATAACAGAAAAATAATTATTATGCAATAATAAAATTTAATTTTTTGAAATGTTAATTTATTTTCACATTGAATTAAAAAGTAATTTATGATGGAATTATGGTACCAAAATTTAAATTCAATCATCGACATTTCGTCGACATTATAAGTATATACGTCAACGAAAACAACGTCCTAAGAAAAACGTCAAAATTGCTCAAAATAGTCTTAAAGTAACCAACGAGTTCATGTTTAATAAATGATCACAAAGCGATCTCAAGTCTAAAAGAATCTGTCTGCACTACTTACATAAGTAGTACCGTAAGACGTGGTTGGCATTATAACCAGGGGTATTCGTGAGTGTAAGCATATAGATTTCAGCTGTGTGTTTCTCCGATACCTAAGCACAGAGACCACGATCAAACTTTCCCCCTTAGCCGCGGCCTGTTGCCTCATGAAGTTAACCTGCCACAGGAGATCACGATAATTGTTGGCGGGAAATTGACACACGCCCGGCATTGTTGGCTTACATGATGCTCTATTGTCTACAAGTGTCAATATCAGACTGTTAGCAGAGGAAACTAGCAGCACGGTGGTCACTAGAATACTGAGTAACGAGGATAGTCTCACAACGCTGGTGGAGTTGATAATTATTTGGCGATGAAACATTCAAAACAAAATAATATAAATCATGTGTACAAGTCTGCGGAGATATTAATTCTAACAAACACTTATTTACAAAGTGCAAAACAAGTGCAATAGTAGATTTACTAATAGACGGGTATAGTTTCTATTATTACAGACTCAAATTTAATTGGTTGCTAGTTTTAATTGAATTGTCCAATGGTATACGTAATATGTCTACCTTATGGTAATTCATGATAAGATTACTGTGACTTTGACCCCCCCCCATCCTGATAGTTTGGGTATATGCAGTAATATTTTCAGTGCAATCAGTAGGTGCCGTACCCAAATTTAGGTTACAGTGGAGTAATGTTTTGAATCGAACAAATTCATAAGACGTATTTAGTAATGTTCTAAGGAGTTTTATCAAAAATATACACACATTATCTTTCAACTATAATTAACTCTATATTCATGTAAGATCCTGTTCATGCGGAAAGTCCTTTATAGAGCTCTCAGATGTCTAAGAACATGAAGCAAGATCACAATATTTGAAAAAAGCTGAATATACTGGTTGGTACTAAATGTGTACACAGAAATCAAGCATTGGCAAAGAAATAACTTATCACCGTTAATTAGTGACAGAATATAAACAATTCTTCTGGCTGCCGAGTAACCTAACATTTTAAAAATAAGCCACTCGGTTGAGCTGTAAAATTGGTTTTAATATTCTACAAGTTGATTCCTTCTTGTTATAATATTTTTCTTTTCTGTTATAAAAGTGTTGTCTTCATTGACGTTTTGTGTGTAAGCTTGTACATATCCCATTGTTACAATTTTTATGCCATACCAACTCTATGAGAGATATATACGAGATGTTTGGAGATAGCAAAAAAGATGCTAGAAATAATTCACTGAAAGAAGTCAAGCGAATTCATAGTGAAGCCTTCGCAGAATATCTTGGTAATGAAAACGAGGAGGTGATGAAGGACTTGCCTTGTTTAAAGAAACACAGGATTGCTATTTATCGGGCAAAAGCAACGAAGCATCCAAAACTTCTCCACACTCGCGTAGAAATTGTTCTACCAGCAGAATGGCAGCGAGCAAAATATGGCTGACAATTTATACTTGTGAAAGATGTGCAGGAAGATCAAATACTTATTTTTGGAACTCATCAGAATCTCCGAATGCTGTGTACATCCAACACGATTTTCATGAACGAAACATTTAAAGCGGCACCGGAAATGCTTCAGCAAGCGTACTCCATCCATGCTGAAGTAATAAAACCAATAGTACCAATCGCCGTGTCTCTATTATACCTGCCAAGGATGAGGTGACGTACACAAGAATGTTTCATATTTAACAAGTCGCAGCTTTGCAATATGGTCTCGTTCTTCAACCGAATACAGTGTGCATAAACTTCGTAATTTCCGTGATGAGCAGCATCCGTGAAGTCTTTCCAAACGCACTGATTCGTGGATGTTTGTTCCACTTTTCGCAAGCTCTTTGGCGCAAAGTACAAAATTTAGGATTTTTGAACACTTACTCAGAAGATGTAGCATACAACCACATGGTTCGATGGTTCTGGCTAATATTACTGCCGCCACATTTGATAGACGAAGTCTGGATGACCGCTATGAATGAAGTTAATGACCCTGATGCTACTCTCTTCGTGGATTACGTGACAGAAACGTGAATTAAAAATATCACCACGAGATTCCCCGTTGAAGTTTGGACTCAATATGATAATATTGAAGGTCATCGAACAAATAATCACCTTGAAGGATAGCACCATGAAATCAACAAGTAACTTGGAAAGACACTTCCCAACATGTTTCGATGCATAGAAATTATCGAAGAAGAGCAGCAATTTTGGTTTGAGCAGCAAGTCCGCCTGATACAAGCCGGTCAAGCACCAAACAACAATGTCCCGCATGCAGAAATGTTACCGAGCAACTGTTGCCACTGAAAAACTGTGGCCGGAACTCTCAAAAAGCTACATATAGAAATATTGACATTTTCTATATATATGTTTTATATAATTCTATATCTAACAGTTTATAATTTTAAAATTCCATTTTATTTGTATTAAATAAATCCTTATATTCACAATTATTAGTCGAAACGGAGATAAATGTACTAGACTAAACGTGTTTAGGTGAAACGAGATGACACCATTGCGGCTAGCCTAAATGTCTAAAATGTAAAGATGCGAAAATTATATGGCCTCTATTTCTATATTTTGTGATCCATATAGATTGACCACTAAGCTATTACATGTCTCCTTTAAATTTTATAGGCACCTTTTTGTACTCGCATATTTAGATTTTTTAAAAGCTATAGTTACGACCCTGTCTGGCAAAGAGGTATTCCTCTTCTAAATTGACATAATTGACCGCCCAGTATTCAGGATTCGATCAGGGGCATACATGTTCACAATAAGAGACTTCGGTGGTAATATATAATCATTTTGAGAAGAAATATCAATTTATTCATATAAACAGACACTTACCATCAATATATAATGTCAATGGTAAAGGTAAAGATTAATGATACATAAATAGATTGGAAAATACATACAGAACTAATAAGGTATACTAAAAATATGTATTTATAGTTATTTCTTAAATAATGAAAATTATTTAATGTTTCGTAAAATAAAGTACATGTATAATATAATGTATAAGGTATATACCAACCAAAGTTATTCAAGAGAATTTATCAATTAATCCTCCGAAGCTTTGACTTGACGAGCCTATCTGTTATATTCTTTATTTTAAGTCAGCTACAATGTTTTATATAAAAAATATTTAAAATTAAGACTTTTCTGATTCATTGTACTGTGTAGAAGACGTACAAATATAGATCGGGTTGAATTGAATTGGGCATCAATAATAGAAAATGTTAACACTTTTGTGACCCTGTGACAAAAATCTTTGATCTGTCTATGTTACAAGTGTGTAAACTTTTAAAATAAATTCAGTAATAAATCTTATTTTTAGAAACCATTTACAGTCTAAAAATGTTTTAAGTATAATTCACATACAATACGACACTTTTCTGTGATTTACATTCATATAAATAATTAAATAAAAAAGCACCGAATTTAAGCAGTCTTAGTTCTTCATATAGACTACAGATGTAATCTTGCGTTGGCTCAAAGACTTTGTACCTTGACAAAAAAGAACATCACACAACTTCATTAAATATAAATCGGATTAAGTATAATTTAATATCTATAGTGTAACTGTTAACAAATAATATTAAAAATAAATTAAATTAAATATTTCTTTCATTTAAATTTGAACAATCCTTTTTACTGCTTTTTAAACAAAGAATATTTTGTACATGATTTGTGTATCTTTAATATTCATATATACGAATATGTTTTTCTCAATTCCAATCTGACACTGGAGGAGATAACCATATGACTTGTATAAAAGCATGTCTCTAAAAGTTCGGAAACCAGGGATGCTTCGTTTGAATAAAATCTGTCAATTGTGAAAATATAAATATTATTCTTCATAAGATGCGTTATATCACTTCGAAAGTTAATTAGTGAATTTCCAGCACGTGCCGATAAAAAATTCTCTTGCATCACACGTCTTCATGTCTTCGGTCTTTTTAAGAAAAACACCATCCAAAACTTTTAAACAATTTTGAATTGATCAACGAAATACAAAACAAAAACGCTTAAAATATTCGTAATTTAGATTTTACAATTATGTATTATGTAACTACAAATTATATGTGTTAGGATTTCACAATTTGCATTTTACAAATAAGTTATAGGCTCATAATATGTCACTGGCCAGTTAGATTGGTCATAAGATTATTTTTAGATAAAACATTAATGATCGCACACGTTCACACTCTGGATTTTTATGAATGTAGTGTATAGCCGTGTACTGTATTTAAATATGTCTATAAAAAGTATCACCGTACCATTTCATATCTCTCATTCCTATATGGGAACAACCATAGAGATAAGATGCAATTCATATTTCTATTGACACAACTAATAATTCAGTCCACAGAGTAGAGATAGGTCTGTAGTCATGTCATTATACGCCTGTAAAAAAGACAAACATTAAACAAATGGAAACACAATATTTTTTATGTAATTTGATAGAAGAAAATCATTTCTACCAAATTTTCGAAATCTAAAAATCTATCATTAGGGAAAAAAGTTTTAAACTAATAAATTTGTTTTTCTAAGTAAAAAAATATTCACTAAATATTACGAATCTATAAATAAATTTCATTTTTTATGTATAAGCCCATCAGAATCGAGTATTTCAATCTTAGAGATTCCAAATTAATAGATAATGTTTAAGAGTAATTAAAATTGATTTTCACGAAGTCCTCGGTTATAACCTGCAAAGTGCATGACTCATCTATATTTCCACCCATAAAGGGTGATCCGGCAACAGTCGCTTCGAAAATTGATGCAGAACTCCACAGTGCTCTAATGGACTATAAGTACTGTATAATTCTGGTATGGCAAATGATTTAAAAACATTAACAAATATATTATTTTGTAACTTTATTCCAGATCTGTGCGACAGCTCTCTTCTCATTATTATATTCTCTCTTCTCATTATTCTCTCTTCTAATCCTATATGTACAAAGAATGCCAACTTTTGCTTAAGAACCATGTTGCCAAGAAGCACCATAGGGCCGGCCCGACTTCCTCTAGGACAGATGCATTAGTTCTAAGTTGTATCCAAGACACTCAAAACATTTGCCTCCAGCACCAGATTCAGGCGCTATTATTTTTATCTTTTCTGACATTCTGACAGTCCACGATTCGCATCCATAAAAATGAGGAATACTAGGGTTTCTTTAAACCATTTCTTTGTTGTCATAGTGAAGTTTTTGTCTTTCCAGAGTGTTTCAAGCCCGTTGGAAGCAGCTCTTGCAAAAATAATCAATCTGCTTATATCATTTTTACAATAACTATTTTTTTATACTGACGCCATATTCTAATATGTTAAACCTCTTCGCTACTTCAAACGATTCACCTTCAATTGTAAAAATGTTACAGCTTCAGTGGCCACAATTTTCTTTTTCTTTCTCAATTTTTGTCTCGAGTGCAATTATCAGGCTTTTTAGATACTCCTTTGTCTCTGCCATAAGAGTGGTGTCATCAGCTCATCTCAAATTGTATACATTCAGTCCTACAATTTTCACTTCCGACTTCCATGATATTAGACTTGCGTTTCTCATAATCATATCGCTGTATAAGTTGAATTGGTGGGGTAAAAAAATACATCTTTGTCAAACCTATTTTTCAATTTTAAAGCATTCAGTTTTTCCATATTCTGTTCGAACAGTAGCTTCTTGTTCTGCATAAAGATTTTTCATTAGATATGTAAATGACATTCCTTGGTATTCCAAAGGTATTCGAAGTCAACACAGTCAAATGTTTTGCTGTAATTGATAAAGCAGAAGTATATTTGCTGCTGATATTCTTTGGCTCTTTCTTCACCTTTGCATTTCAATCACTCATGACCACCAGAACGTCTCCTTTTGTGGTGTTGTCCATGACTTATTGTATTTCTTTCGTAAAATGATAGTCTTTCAATGATATTGTGTTCTGTTGATGCTGTTGTTGTTGTTGTTGTTGTTAGTGCTCTAAGCGCCGAAGAATCTCTTCAACGAGCGCGGATGCTGTCACAGGATGCTGTTGTTGTTTTTGTTGCTGCTGTGGGACGGCAGGCTCGTCTCGCCATGTTGAGGGTACGACGCGCAAACGAAACCACAGCATATGGAAGATTAACAAGAACCGTCAAAGAAGTGGGTATTCTGACAATTCTAAAACGTATAGGGGTCGTTGCTGCAAAGTGCTGCAGCCAGTGCTCAACGGTCTCGAAATCCGAAAGGCACTTTGCGCATATGGGATCAAACTTGGCTCCCCCACAACATGGTACGCTGCCAGGCCACGGCAATGGTCACTTCTAAGTTGTTAGAGGAGGGTGGCATCTCGTCTGTTGAGCATGCTCAGCTACTAGGGCCTGTGATAGATGGCTGCTATTTGTTGGCGAGAGACTCCGGGATCCTTGATCCTTTGCTTGAACAAAGCTTTCAAGCCGTGAGATGGTACTGTCGGAAGGTGCATCCATAGCCGTAGCTTTGTTGGCTTCCGCATCCACCAGGTCATTTCCGGGAAATCCGCAATGCCCTGGTACCCATTGCAGGAACACCTTGTTTGTGAAAATGTTCCGGCTTTCTCTGGTGGTGTTGAGAATGGTTGGTTGATTGTGAGCGGTTTCTCTGTCAGAAGAGTCAAATTCCCACAGATACGGGCCACCGCCACGATATCCTCCGATAACATTGACAGAGGGGACTCCCACCTGAACGCGCTCAGGCGTTGGCCTAGGTGAGCAGGGCAAGCCTGGAGCCAGTGTTCCAGGGTCTCCTAATCCTCCTCACAGTGAGGGCAACCAGGAAGCACGTACCCTGTACCCACACGGGCTCAGAACGTCACCAGCACGCGACAGTGACAATTCCTAACCTGCGAAATCAGCGTTTCAGCAAGGTAAGAGATAATGGTCGGCCGAGGTGTCAGGGTGAACACGAGGCGATTACGCTCATCATACTTCCCTCCGCATGAGAAACTTAGCCGACCTGAAGGACGCCGGGACTTGGCCTATGGGCCCATCATCGCGATCGTTCCGCGCGGGGATATCGTCTTCCCGAGCTTCCCTGTCCGCGGACTCATTTGCAAAAATGTCGAAGTGACTAGAGATCCACTAAAAGACCACAGTGCCCTTCACCTGCATAAAAGAAGATCAAACTGAACCCATGTCCAGGTTGCAGAAAGACGTTCCGCTGACTAGTGCAGCCAAAGCGGACTTAATGTCAGAACAAATCAGAAACCGATTGTCCCGACACTCAGTCACAAGTCAATTCATCTTCAAACCCAAGGCGGTCACCTCCATCTGGAAAGACGAACTGTACTCGCACTTCCCTGCCGCAGTGTGGCCACTACGGTCGGGTTTTTGCACAACCCCACTGGTCACGACCACAGAGCTGCCCCCGCGTCGCACCCTACACTCAGTCGACCCGTCTGTCTAAAGGAAGAGGTCAAACTGTTCCAGGAAACGGATGGCGTCCAATGCGTTCGCCAACCGAACAGCTTCAGAGTTCCCGCAACAGCTGCTACCCCTCAGGGAAAGGTTTACACTCTACTCTTTCTTCTTCCAGTGCCACGGAGCAGAGGTGACTGGGGGGAATTCGAGGCAGTGTTGGTGTTTAGACCAATATAGGTGCAGAGATCCTTAGCCATCTTTTGAAGGCTACTGCAGCCGCCATAGTAATGGCAAATCTCAATGGCTAAGATCTTTTATGAGGGTTCGAGTCTGATAGTCGCACGATCTTCTCCAATGCTGTGGCCTTTTCACGACAGACGAAGGGAAGCCGGCCTCCAAACGATTTCCACCGATTCAAACCTCCCCTCCTCCTTGCCTTCCTGAATAGCAGCCACTTATCGGAAGGAGATATCATCCTTGACAAACGTAAGGAATCTACTACCCTTCACCCTTGCCTCGTCAGGGCGAATGGGTCTGTCTCGTCTCACGGCCACGTATCCAGGAATTTTCAGAGTAAGATCCTTGGCTCCCAGTTTGCTCTATTTCACTATAAAAATGGCCATTTATCTTTCGCGAATAAGCTGAGCAAGCTTATTCGCTTATGGTACGGATACCGTCGGCATTCTACTGAACGATACTAGCGAGTTCCTCCAAGCAAAGGTTCTACTCCTCTCAGTCACCGGCGTACCAGTAGGTGGGACAGTGCACACAAGCTAAGAGTTCCAAACACTGGTCGGGAACCGCCACGGATTGTTAGGGCCACTAAATCTGTTTAGTTCTGAAATATTTTCTAAATTGGATGAGGGAGAACAGGAATCATATATGAAGCAGTACAAAACTTCCAAGAAAACGATCCCAAAAATGAAATTGTGTCTGAAAGGTCACCATCTCCCAACGTGTAGTTTTTTACACGAGAGCAAAGCCGCAATCACCATTACAAGCATGCAAAAGGGAATCGTCGAAATAAACAATTATTTGCGCGATATATACATGTCAGCCAGCAATACATTATACTTTTATATTCAAATTGGTTTTATCTTTATGGGAATAAATGCGCTGAAACCGAAAAACCTTATCAAAAATTTGCATAAAAACAAAATTAATTTCTCGTTATCCTACATCAACTTTTTGGTAAGATTACACAACTTCGCAGAGGAATATCCACGAATACAATTTTTCTCGTTTCCATTGGATATTTCAAGAGAAACTGCACACCCATTCAGAGCGAAGTAAAAACTGAGAGCGATTTTTGGAAGCTTTAGAGATATTGAGGTGGAGAGGAACACTATTCTTTCTGAGTTGATTTTACCTACTTTCAACTATACAGTTATTCATTATATAACTATTCGTATCATTATTCATTTATATTCTTTTAAAAATATCAATAAAGTTTTATCAATTCACTAACCAATATGGTGTTGACATCACAACAAATTTTCAATTAATTGAATGAATTAAGAAATTAAATATAAAAACATTTTATTATTGCATGCGTGATGAAATTAAGAAATTGAGAAAAAAAGAGTTATTTCGCAATGGTAAATATTCATACAACTCAAGGAAAAGATGTACACCACTCCGCTTTACATATATAATAAAGTTATTAATTTAGATTTTTAGATTTGTTTAGTTTACAGCCAACACAAGAAATCGATTCGCTCCCTTATAAAAATATTATTATATTCATCCTTTCAAATAAAAAAAATAAATGAACAATTATGTGGACAATTATCCTTATATGTGTTATATAAATCAAGCATAGAAAAAGAATTTGAAGATACTTGACTCGGTAAAGTTACTTTTAACCACCAGTGAAGTTTCACTTAGTAAAAAATAAAGCATTGCAATGTGTTAGGTACTTATTAAAAAATAAAGTATTTATATGTTATTGATTTCATCGATGTTATATTTTATATGTTTATCAACACAATCTAAAACACAATTCTTTTTATCTTTTAAAATTAAATCTAGGAATTACTTGCCTGTTAAAAAATGATAAATCTTTAATCCTTCATCATCATTACCTTTATATTTTATAAGAACATGTAAAACAATGTTCTTGTTTAATCACTGCCAAAACAAAAGTTAGTTACTTAACCGACTAAGTTAAGTTAATAAAGTGTAAAATTTTATATGTAAAAATAGTCAAACTCTAAAAAAATGACGATCAGATTTGGTGTTTCAAGTAATAAAACATCATCCCAATCAATAGGATATCTACTAAGGGGCCGTCGACAATTACATTTCGTCACACTTAGCATAAAATGGCCACTAACTCCAACCTCCCCCCCCCCTACCCCAATA
>JAYRBW010124480.1:0-16666 GCA_036023295.1 Invenusta paracnida | reverse complement strand
TGTTTATTTATAGCTGCGCATTATTTCCTGTATAGCCGTTGTATAGTTTGAGGTTCCTTGTTTAAATTGACTATTATCTATATTAGTTGCGCTCTTTAGTTTATACTGAATTATAAGCGGGAAATACGGTTCTATTTGAAACGCCAAGTGTGGCACGTACGTGTCAATTCTAGCGGCCGTATATAATACGCCTCCAGCAAAGTTTTCTACAGAGATGTAAGCTTTGAATTTGTGCTAATTCCACGTGTATCAATTTAGTGTAAATATATAATTAAGTGTACTATTGAGAAAAACGTAGGGGAGTGCAGACAAACATGTTAGGTACTTACATAGTATAATAAAAACATTCTCCATCTGTATTATCAATTCAAGCTTATCATTAGCATGAAAATATGTATAATTTTTTATTGGAACAGAAAATTACTCTTATATCCTCAGAGGCATTTTAGATAAATAGTCCTTCAAATTGAAATGTTTGATTAACAAATTGGCTTTTAGTAGATATGTGTCTAATATTAAAAAAAAGTTTGCATACCTAATATGACAATTAGACGATGCGGTAACATCGATTTTAACATCAGCGATGTAACTTGAGCGATGCTACCAGCTCTAGTGATTAGTGCTAAAAGAGAGTTAAGTCCAATTTGGACCTTAAATTAATAAGGATATTATTACAAAAATAAGTTTCTTTATGTTAACGAAATCGTCGACGATAAAAATAAGTACCGTATATAGAATCGCTATGATTTTCCAACGAGTCTTGAATTTTTAATCCCATAACCTACATATTAATTTTACATTAAATATTGTATACGTCGATAAAACTATTTAACGATACTGAATAACACAGGCAAAGGAATATTTCAAATGGAAATCATCACTATAATTCTTAAATAATTAAAATATAGTGGAAAAATTATTTAGATTGGCTGTACCGAGCTGAATTTCTAGTGAAAGGATATTATAATTATCTACTGATCTATAACTGGTGGCCACGTCTTTGAAATTTCGTATAAATTATGTAATTATTGTTACATTATTTAAAAATATATATATGAACGTTTTTAAACATTAATATTTACCAAATAACGCGTACTAATGATCTAAAACGACTCTGTAAATTTGGTGCGCATAGCTCAAAAGGATAACTTTCTAAGAGTTTTTGAAGTTTATAAAACGATACAAAATGCGTTTTATTTAAGTATTAAAATCGTATAGCTATTCAATAATTTTTATATAATGACAGCTGAGATGACAGTTAACGACATACAGTTATACTTTTTGGCATGCGAAATATGAGCTGTAACTGCAAGTATTCATCAATTTTTATTTAGACAATACTCTATTTCGATGTTGATTGTGAGCTGTTAACGCTTAAATAAAATATAGACATGTTGGTTAGCGCTTTCAAATATTTAAATTTATATGCAATTTAAAACAGAAATACCCAAACTAATATCATTTTTAGTTTTGAATCTTTATAACGTATTGATTTATTTACAATTCTAAGTCTAAAAACTATGTTTTTTTAATCTTTGAGAGTATGTAACTTTTAAACCAATATTCGGAATATCGTCCTACTCGATTTTTGAATGCTTTATGATATTAGCTATTGGAAAACATTAAATAATCTAGAATATTTTTACATTAGTTTTAAAACATTTTTATTCCACTTTATTCCAAAACTTGGCCATTTATATTCACGAAGATTTACAGCGCGATGTATATTAAATCAATAAGAGTCAACACTCTGTGTTTAATTACTCTGTGGACAGGGTGTAGTATAATGATTTAAGAGTTTGGGCAATAAACTTTTTTACAAGTTATACCAAATAATATGTATTATTATATCTTAATTATACCCATTATATAAGTGTGGGTGTGGGGTGAGTCAAATAATAGGAACGTTTCTCCTGTGAATAATTTAGGAGGAGCGTAAGCGTGCTCTTGCACACCCTCGAAGGTCAGAAGCCCGTCGTCTTAGTAACGTCGGGCCCGGGGGAGTAAGGAAGAACTCTGCAGTGAACCCGAATATGAACCCCGCGATGTATCGGCGAATGTCCCGAGCGATGTCTGCAGCTGGAGACGACATTCTCACTACTGGACTTAGCAGCAAGGGTGAGGATAGCGGCAGTGTAACCATACTTTATACAGAGAATATGTTACATTTAGAATACATTTATAGTATATATAGGATAATTGACAATAAAATAGGTTAACTCAATTTAACAGTCTTTATAACTCATATGGATAATAATTAGCTTACCTAAGTTGTATGTATATATATTATATATTTCTATCTTCGTCTTAATACTTAATATGGAGAATGGAATTTTATTCCTTTTAAACATTAACTTCCAGATCACTTTTGAATGTGTAAATCTATTTTTGGGGTATTTTTGAGAATTCCTATAATTTCGTTTGTTAAATATTTAACTATCCTGTATACGGTTATCAGTCATCTTATGTATACGTTTTAATAGTGTGACGTCAATTGCAATAGTAACCGAATGCAACGACCTTGAAAAAACAAATTATTATAGTTTCGGTTTTAAAATTGTATTACGAAAATAGAAATTTGCTTCGCTTTTATTTGTAATCAGTATAAAACCAAATAAAAATAAAAACTACAGGCCCGGAATAATAAATTGAAAACATAATAAAAATGCAAAACTGTAAAAACAAAGTCCAAATATATTTCAGTTTAACCATAGAGAAATTAAATAAATAATTACATATATAATTATCTATGAGTTTAACCCCCTTGCAAAATCCAAATATTTTTCCTTCATATATTTTGCCTTCATCAGTGGATAATCATAATAAAAGGGGAAAATAATTTACAAATCAATTAATTTGAAATAATTTTGAAATGCTGTAAACAGCTAAAAAAAGATCAATAAGCAGAAACAAATAAAAATATCAATAGTTCCATGTTATATATTCGTGATTGCAAACACAGAAATCATTATAGTCGATGAAACAAGTTAAAAGCGAAACTAATCTGTTTGTCTTTCAAGGTCGTTACTAAGTGTTACTATTTACAAGTGATATAAACACTAAACACGCGATTGCTGGTTTTCTTTAAAAATAAATAATAAATGCTGAGGCCGACTTTTATTCAACAAATAAACTTTGTAAATCATATTTCCAGTCATCGATCTGATTTCTGTGTCGAGTCTGTCCAAAGCTGTAACATTACAGTAATGACCTTGACTACGTCATAACAATCGTGTCTTTTTAAGTGGTTCGTGCTTTGCATCACCAAAAAGTATAGCAGGTCTAAAGTAAAAGTGTGTCCTAAAACCTCCTATTTGGCCTTTTCGTTCCTCTCAGCTATGCGATCTATCGACAATTTGATCCGCTACGCCGAGCCCGACAGTGAGGACGAGTTTGCTGAAGAGGCAGGTGAGGCTGGCTCCACGCATCTAGCAGTCCCGGGAATGAAACCAGTCAAGTCGGAGGAGGAGAAGAAGTCGGACGATAATATGGATGGAGTGGCTGTGAGCATCAAGGTGCCAACCATCACCACCACCAAGGATGACCACTCAGCCGCCGAGGAAGGTCATGGACACGGTCATGGGGGTGCTGAAGGAGATGGACATGCGCCTGAGGCAGCCAAGAAGCACGGGCATGGACACGCTCATGATGTGAGTTGTGATAAAAAAGGGTGCTTCCTCTATTATTAGTAGTGACTTTAGCAGTCAGCTGTAGATAGACTCTAATTTTCCTTGACCTGTGGTATTTTATAAACTAGGTCAACGTATTAGCAACGCCAATCAAATCGGAACATTTTGCCACACCTACCAAAATGGAAAATAAAAAGAGTTCGTTAGTATTTCTCTATTGTTATTTAGATTCCAAGCGATTTTCCTATGCATACGGGGGGTGTTCAGTTGTTGTATAATATGCATACGGGGGCGTGTTCAGTTGTTGTATATAGTACGTGGGATAAGCTGCTATAGCGTTCAGTTATTAGTTGGTAGTATTAAAAGGCCTGGTCAAACTCTCGGGAGAAAACTTAGTCTGAGGTTCTTATTACTCACTTTTCGAGTTAATTTAGTAACTGGAAATTAATCTTCGTTAATTCTGACTAAAACAGCTAGAAATTGAATGCATTTTCACGTAGCTAAGAGGCTGGAGAACACGAATATTGCAAAATAAATGTATCTCTCTTTATAATTGTTATAGTTTGAGTAGAATCGAAGTTTTCACCCGAGATTTTTTCTAAAAAGTTTCTACTCATTTTTAGTCAAAAAACCCCAGTCGTATTCAGTAATTTTATAAAGTAGTTATTACGGTATAATATATCATGTCAATAAACAAAATTATGGAGTCTCAATACGCGTGTTCAGCATTCCAGCTGTAAACTTAACAGTATAAGAATGCTTTCAGACAACTACAGTTTTAAGGAGAGCGTAGCTGAGTGGGTAACATGCTGGCGTAGGTCGGTTCGAGTCTCGCAACTTACTCCTGGTTGTAGTAAACTGTTAGCGCTGTGGTATTGTATCAATCATTGGACTGGCTATAATAATATTGGTCCAGCTTATCAAAGATAAATTATATACACATTCCCGGTAGCAGAAGTTAAACACGATAAAATCTAATATATATATATAAGGGGACCACGCAAAATTTTGTTATACACCCTACTTTCCTCCATTAGGTTCCGGAGTCAATCGCTGCCGTAGCAATGATGGTAATCCTTGGCGATGGATTGCACAATTTCAGTGATGGCATGGCGATTGGTAAGTGAATCATTATTCAACCTAAAGCAAAACTTTAACGGGGAACTGGTTATAATTGAGTATAGTTTTTCTTTATTTAGAAAATTTTCTTTTGTAAGTTTTCAAACAAGGGAAAGGTTAATTAGAACGTTTGTAAAATTTGTTTGTCATGGTCAGTTTTGTATTTTATATGGGGATGAACATATTCGCAGAAAATTATAAGAAATACTTTATTTTTGCATAAGCATTTTCTAAACACAATAATTATTTACATTTTCACATAAAACTATAGATAATCTAATATTAACTTACTAATAGGTACATAAAATATGAATAAAACTTTATACATATATACAAAAGAACTGAATTTAGTTTCATTAATGTACACGTACATTTGTACTATATTTGCATATCTACTCAATACTTCAGGTGCTGCCTTCGCTCAAAGCATGTCGGGTGGTCTGAGCACAGCTGTTGCCGTG
This sequence comes from Invenusta paracnida, assembly GCA_036023295.1. NCBI lineage: Eukaryota > Metazoa > Platyhelminthes > Proseriata > Coelogynoporidae > Invenusta > Invenusta paracnida. Next base: position 11,457 of record JAYRBW010124480.1, on the reverse strand, counting down.
TTCTGTCACGAACTGCCTCATGAGCTCGGTATGATTTCACAACATTACTTACATTCTAGAAGTATTGTTTGATTTTCAATTTGAGTAAATATGTTCAAGTGTCCGGAATAGCAATGAGCTATTTATTATAGACGTATCGTATGATCTTCGTCAATTAGTGGTTTACGTAAAAGACCAAAACTGAGATTACGTAATAGATAAAGCTGTACAAATTTGATTGAACATGTAAATCAAGGTAGTAAAAGCAGGAAAGGTACAGCAGTGTACATATTGTACATAGTTTACAGCAGTGTACACAGTGTACAGCAGGGTACATATATCTACAGATAATTTATGATCAATGGAATACTTGGTCATTAAAAAGGCAATAAAATAGGTTCATCTGAGGTGCCTACTTTAATGTAGTCTACGTATTTGGTTTCATAGGTATTGGAATTTATCATCAACTGAGCTTTAATTTGTTACTTGATATGAATAAAACGAGCAGCTTTATTTAGTATATTTTTAATTTATACTTTTAATATTAATTAAATAAATGAGGCAATGTATTACATATTATTACCTATAGTATAAATAATGAATTTGAAAGTGTTGCAGATATTTTGAGAGCAAATATTCTATCGTTTCTCGTGCTGGATGAAGCAGGATATTCTCATATTGAGAAAGTAACAATATAACGATAGTCTAAGGAAAATAAAATATTCCATACTTAATCCAATCTTAAAACTTTGTTCGTATTTATGTCAAATGTTGGTGCTTCAATATATCGGGCATTGACACCCTTTTATGAAACCATCCAAATACTTTTGATTATACTTTAAGAACTTCTCCTCAATCCCTTCTCCCTCAATGCTGGTTGCTTTAGGCGATTTCGCTGTCCTCCTCAAGACTGGAATGAAGGTGAAAGAGGCCCTGTTCTACAACATGCTCTCCTCGGTGCTCTGCTTCGTTGGCATGCTCATCGGTATCTGCCTGGGTAATGTGGAGTCCGCCAGCTACTGGATCTTTGCCGTCGCTGGAGGCATGTTCATCTACATCGCCCTTGTCGACATGGTGAGTGGATTCCTACTCATCTGGCCTGGCTAGTAGTAGGAAGCTTTGTGTTGATCTTTAGATGAACAACTGGAGCCCTGTGAGCTTCCATGACTTTTCCCAAGATAAAGTTTGACAACTATGTCAACCTTCGTGACCGCATCCCCTTGTTAAAGATGAATATAACAGACCTTTTATATATCTCTCAATCAAAATCGACAAAATTCTGTCTTGGGAACTAATGAATTTCATGTAAAAATTCACAAAGTATGTAATAAAAATAAGTTATCATCTGGAAAATAGGATGACAATTTGTTTAATACATTATTTTTTATTCTTACATAAGAAAATGTTTGACTTTGTACGTGCGTTAACAAACGTACATGTTACCAAACCTGGGAATATGAGCCCGCCTCCCCCGCAAAATGGATAAGCAAGAAAGCACGATATAGGTACAGTGATAGGATTAATAGATAATTATCGAATTCAATTAGAAAGTGATAAATAATAGAGAAGAAACGAGACGCGCGCATGCTATTTGAGATTAGCATCTGAGGCCGCGGTTAGGCCGACGATCTGATCGACAATATAGAATAGCGTCGAGTTCTGTTCTATGATTTATTAAATTTTACTGCTTAGGCACAATGTAAACGGACGAAAATCTCATTCTAGAATGATAAACGAATATGTTAATAATTGTTAGCATCTGCATAAAACAAATGAAAATTCGATAAACGCATTAATGGCTTCAAATTCTAAGCAGTTAACACACCGCAGGATATATATAATAACGCTTTAATCCAATCAAAGTTGTGAAGTCATTTTTCGATTAGAAAACGCGTGACGAGTAGATGGTTGGATAAGTTTCGTGTGCTAAAACATAGGATAAGATTGTAAGCGGCACAGAATGCTACGGTCAAGCGTTTTCCAAGCGCGATTGGGCTTTAGCTGACAATCATTTCCAGCGTAAATGCGTGGGCATTCTGAGAGCAATCGGATTGAAAAATAGATTTCACATTTGCAATTAGATTGTTCAAATTCTGTCATTATTAAAGGGATTTTATTTGGCAAACAATAAATAACTGGCGCTACTCAATAATCTGTCTAAACACACGATCAATCTAATATAATCGAATCCGATTGTGTAATGTGACCTATACTGATAAATCTCCATGAAGTGCAAAAGCTATTTTTATTGTACTTTGTGAATTATTATCTGAAATTAATGAGTACCCAAATCAGGACTTCATCAATTTCCAGAGAGATGTGTGACAAGCGACTCCTTGACTGCTCAAAATCGAATAGTACAAATTAAAGTTGTAAAACATTATTTTAGGAAAAGTCACGAAAGCTTACATTTGCTACCTTTTTTCCTTTAAAAATCCCAGACCCGAAATGCGGGAAGGGTGCACGTGAACTTTAAGGGTCCATCCCGGGTATGGACAAGGAAGGGGTGTACCAAAATCATACTGATGCCGACATCTTTGTACACTTTTCAGTTGCCCGAACTCAGCGCTGCCGAGATCAAGCCAGGAGAGAGTCGTATTTTCCACTTCGTTCTGCAGAACTGTGGCCTAATGACTGGCGTGTCCATCATGCTCACCATCGCGCTCTACGAGGAGAACATCAAAGAACTCATCGACTTTGAGTAGCGCCAACTTTGGTCACCAGAGTGGCTGGCGGACACAACCACAGTTTCTACATTTACCTATTAATCATCGCTGCTTTATTCACATTAAATGCCATTCTCGGAAATTATGTAGCTGTTATTGAAATTATGTGAATATGAAGGCGTATATATTCATTCCAATGCCATATTGGAGATAAAATAGGAATTTTACAATATTATTACTTTAGATAGGTGCTTCCTTTTGTACATTCATATAACTACTTCTATTAATACCACCCAGTATCTCTATTGGACCATATATTTGTCAATTATGAAGCTGTTAGAATATTAACAAACTTGCTATAGTATGTATTTGACAGATCTATATATTACAAAGCTTTTAGACACGAATAGTCTTACTGTAAAATAGATTCTCTTTCATTTGCGGTGATTTCTTAGTTTTATTAACTAAGCATGCTATTATATCGTCTATATTGAATGTAATCTCCAGTTTGTTGGCCCTATAGTATGTTTCATGATAAGGACTTTTACTACTGTACAGAAAGTGTCTCACAATTAAGCTAAAGCCAACTTAATCTAGTGTTCCTATTCCGCATGCTAATACCATTATCTATCTAAGTTCAACTTAGTAAGTCTTATCCCCTGCATAATACTAATTAAATTATTTACTAAAATACAGTGCTTCTATACACATAGGTGCTATGCTAGTTTTATCTATTTTTTCGTAGTGAAACAGTCAAATGAAAATACATTTATTTATGTGAATTTTGTATTAAATAGAAATGAGTAAAAAGATAAATTACATCGAATGTATTACAACGCACAACAAGAAAACCAAACAATCAATATATAATGAAGAAACATCGAGATAACGCAAAACATCTATAAAAATAGACCTCGAATTACTGAATAATAGTACACAATAAGTTCCAGTCTGGAAAAAAACTAATTTCACGAAATAAGTCAAGTTAAAAAGTGATTACAAAAAGTCGTCGGTGAGTGTTGAATGGACAAATTCGGCATTCAATCCCTACTCTTAGAAAACAAAGATAGTTCAGTCATAAAGCGAGGGCTATTAGTGGAATCTAAATCCTCGTGGCGGGGAAGAGACTCTTGAAGAAGAGAATGTCACTCTCTGGCTGGCGCTTCTGCTTCGAGGCCGTGGTAGCGAATCCGACACGGTTCTTGGCCATGTCAAACTCCGTGTAGTACCGTCCAATGAAGACGTCCCCGAGGATCCAAAGGGGACCGGAGGGAATGTCGATGCCCATGAAGCCACTCAAGCACAGGGTCTTGCCCATCTGAGAGACCTGGAAGTAACGACAATGCTATAAGTGTAGTTGATGTTGCCACGCAGAATTCACATTAAGCCATCAATGGTGTTACTTTTATTAACCATTAATACATTAAGCCATCAATAGGTTACTTTTATTAACCGAATTCAGAACATTGATTAAACAATTTAATAATCGAATTCAAAAAGTAAATTCATTGCTAATGACACAAATATTATCTATTTAATTGTGTTAAATCCACAGCATAATTACCAAAACAATGTAAACAGGTAGTATTTAACAATGCCACAATATGATGCATATCATTCACCCATTCAAGCTAAAATACGTCCCATATCCTACCACTGAAGGTACGTGCGTAGTCTACTATAATCATCATACAACTATTATAGATTATAATCAGTGCTCGTGTACTCACGGTGAGAACGTACTCCTGGGGTTTGAGGGCAAAGCTCTTGCCTCCGAGAACGAAGTTGATCATGGGCATAGTGGGGATCTTGGAGCAGTTCACCAGATACTGGACAAGAAAAACGAATTTTAATTAAATTAATATTTTGTTGGTTCGTTACATCTGACCAGAAAGTAAGAATTGGCAAGACTTGTCAATCATTTGAAAAGTGTTGTGGCTTATTCATTATTCCAGCCTTAAAATATCCACAAAATCCATATTTTAAAAATATGTGTCATACTACTTTTGTCCTATAAGTAGTATAACAATTTAAATGTTAATTATTTATTGAATTTGATCTAGTCCAACAAATTGGTCATTTCCGCAAACAATTAACGCATTATAACCGAAACAATTCTTTTGTAGATTGAGAGGTCTTATTATTTATTAGTCAATGAATTTGACACACGTCTTATTTAAAATACATGTGAAAGATATTCTTCTGGAACAACAGTTCTAGACAACGGTTATTTCTAGATGAAAACTACTCCCAATGTGAAATACCGTCGATAATGCAATTTTTGTAGGTCTCTTTAGAGACTATTTTGGGGGGTGAGTAGCTCAGTTGGTAGAGCGTTGGTATTATGTGTCGAAGGTCCTGGTTCAAATCCCACCCAGGGCAACTGGGTGGCAGCTGTGCTAGTCGATTGTTTAGAAGGATACACCTGTTCAGTTTGTTTGTACTCCGACTTTGATTGTATGATATGCAGATATTGTCGTTAAAAAAACAAAACAAAAAACAGCCTACCAATATACAACTATTATACGGCATATTACAGTTTCATAGCGACATAATCGCTTCTAAAAGGGTAATCAGCATTTGTTAATAGAACTTACTGTATTCAATATCGGTAGCTATATTTCTTTAGTGGTAAACAGCACTCATTTATACAAATAATGTATTTCAATAGTCGAAATATACACATATTTCAAATCAATATTGATAAATACAATTCATTAGGCTATATAATAAAAATAGAAGTCAAATTATTTTAAGTTTAAAAATAATATGGCTGATCGTAATAATAACGTAACAAGTAAAAACCCAAGTCGACCGACCAAAACTGATAGAGACACATGAAGACGGTAGAGATTATTATGAAGTGGCGGATGCATTGGGTATAAAAAGGGGAACTACATGGACAATTATAAGAAGGTACCAAAGCGACAACAATCGCGAAGTTATTCGGAGACTGGGAGGCGCACACAACCAAAAGACCGACAATGATATGTGTAATGCAGCTGTCCAAATCGTGGAAGATAATCCTAGATTTACTTTAAAACAGATAAATGCCAATTTGTGTTTCAGCACTGTCTCGTCTATTACATGGCCAATAGATGAAAATATATTCAATTCGTGGTTATCAATGACACGAGGGCGCAGGGTCAAGGAGTGCGAGTTGTTGGTGGAAGAAAGGGGCCTCATTTTAGTTGTATTTTGGCAGTTTCCAGCACACGCGATCTAATTTTCACCGTATGAAAGTTGGAGGAACAAATCAAGTTATATTTAATGATTTTTTAGCTAACACATCACAAGCAGCCGGTGATGGTCCTGTTACTTTTATCATGGCAACGCAAGTTGTCACAGAAGAGCTCGGAAATCACGATTAAGGAACGATCATGATGCATTATTCTTTCCAGCCTACAGTCCTTTCCTCAACGATTAAGGAACGATCATGATGCATTATTCCTTCCAGCCTGCAGTCCTTTCCTCAACGATTAAGGAACGATCATGATGCATTATTCCTTCCAGCTTACAGTCCTTTACTCAACATATGTGAGAATGCATTCTCAACTTGGAAGGCATCCTTCAAACGTGATTTGTCTGATATTCGGGAGCAGCTCAGGAATACCAACTGCAACTCTCACTCAACTGGGAGAACAAAACATCGGAGTGATCACGGCCAATTTTACACGAGAACGGGCAAGGAAAATACTAACCTACATTCTCGGTGCATACAACTTGAAAACATTGATCAGAATCATGCGTTATAATTTTATATGTAATGTGTATCTTTATGTAACTGTACTTATTGAAATGAAAATGATGGTAATAAATCTGCTTAGTTATACAATAAATTATATTTGCCGTTAAAGACTTGAAATTATTTAATCTGGAACTGAATGTACCAACATAGAACTGATTTCATCGTAATTGTTTGATATATTTCTATTAATGGCTGACAAAACTTGTACCCAACAGACAAACCAGAAGCACTGTCCTTAATAATGCCTCCAAATAACACACCATATAAACAGCTGTATATTACAATCATGAAGTGCATTAACTTCGCCAAAACAGTACGTCACAGCGTCCATTTGGTTGTAAGACAATGCTAATTACTCATTAGAAAACCAGTGGCCAAAGGAGCCGCGTGACCTTTGACCTTAATCACACGCCCCTTAATTGATAGTAACCATGTACTCTGACTGCAAATGAATCATTTATTACACCTATAATATGTACCTTTAACGAAAGCAGCACACAAACAAATTATAGTACTTAGCCATAATCTGCACATATCTGTTCATATTACGTAAATGCGCAAATAGATTCAGAATATTGCCTTATTGTAGATCAAAAGTAACGTTATGTTATCACATTCTGTAGCTCTATAGGCATTTAGCGTGTCTTGAAAGACACCTTGAAATCAACAAGGTCAAGATTACTCGAGTGTCATTAATCTCATCATTAATTTACTTTACAAATCTTGCTATATATGGAACGTACTAATATAGGTCAAAAGAGATTATTCTATCATTTACACACATTAGCAATACCTAGATACAATTATATTATATCAGAAATAAATAGATTAGATACTCAATTTACTCTAATTTCTAGTAGCAACACAAGTTTACTAACAAATTCGCCATAACGTTAGCCCCAGAGTCTTTCTAAAGAAAGCTATTTCATTTGGCTAAAATCAACCAGGGAAACAGAATAATCTGCACCACACTAATACATCATATTATTGACATTAACAATCTGGTGCAATTACTAAAGTTTAAATAGTTTCAATAAACATCAAACTTGTGGACTGCATTTACATTTTAAAATGATCTGTCGTAAACCAAACCACTAAAAGGAAACAGTTCCAAGACACACTTGCATTTTACTTGTGAAATATTGATAACCATTCCACCATATTATCTTTAGAACGAGTTTAAATAAGCATTTACGCAACATGTGTTTCATTAGCATGTCAAGTATATGTATAATGAGTAATCTATGGACAGTAATACTCCGACCGTGGTAACTACAAGATACAATTGCAATCAACTACAAAGGTTCAAGTGGCATTCAACGAAAAGTTCAGAAACTTCCATGACATGACGCACGCCAGGTATTGCAACAAAACAGAGTTGACTGTGTAATCTGTGTCTGTTTATTAGTAATATAATAATACACACTCATCTGTGTTATCTCCACAGCCGATAAAGAAAACAATATTTAGGAAATCAAATTCTTCCACATAATGTAAAAATCGGAAATAAAAGAGCAGTTTTACCGACATACATCGTTAGTGTTACAGACGAGCAATAAAAAGAGAATGAAATTGATTTAATATTCATGTTTCTAATAATAATACCTCAGCTTATTAATGAGAATAAGGAATTCTTGACTTTACATTTGTATACTTCCTAATTAATAATTCAATCTAATTCAACCATTTTACTTGAAATTATTAAATAAAGAAAAGGTAAATACGACATCACCACTATTATGTTATTTATTATGTGTAAAGGGTTTTTTTCTCCTCCAAATTGGCGGTATAGAATAGCCTATACTCCAGACAAGAGAAGTGCTAGAACCTAGAATGGAAGGAAGTAGTGAGCTCACTTCTCCACCAAAGAGCGGTGTAGCCCCAATGGCCGCGTTGATCTTGTCGGTTTCGGCTTTGGGTCCGGCGATTAGGGAGGTCCCGGTGTCGGCAATGGCCTGGCAGCTGGGCTGGCAGAACTTCTGACTTCCCACAGTCAAACTGGAGACAGACAAACACACACACAGAGAGTGTTTACATCTCTAGGTCATCTCAATACGTCAACCTACACACAGAAGGAATACACAGGTCAGAAGCACTCACCCATCCATTTTGAACTGCCAGTAGGCCTGACGTGTGACGTTGACGTAGGTGAAGTTGCCAGTGTACATTTTGGGGTCACTGCCACCGAAGATGATCTCTCCTCCCTCCTTACCCGATGGATCCCTAGTAGGGGGAAGAAAAAGGGGTTTGCGATACCATATATTGTAAGTTCAACGAATTGGCCATTAATATAGTGCTATCTAAAATACACGATTTCCTTGAGACAACTCAACATGATCACACCTGTAGATTACAACCTTATATCTGCAGCACATATAGTAGCAATATTATTATGCACAATAAAAACAAAATACGCATAATATCTGGCAGGAGGATATTGCCGGAAAAACGGAGGAGAAACAACGGTGTTGCAAAACTAGAGCATACAAACCGGATACTAAAGTAAGGCAACAGGCACATACATATTAGAGTGCTATTGATAGAACACAGCTGAATTCTGGTAATCTTCCTTTGATCTCTATTTTCGAGGTATATATTACACACTCTGTCTATGTGCATAATATATCGATTTCATGAATGGTTAAATTATGCCGGTACCTCCTACATTACTTTAATAACTAGCTTTTGAGCTCATTTCTTGGCTGTCGTTTTGGCAACCAGCATAGTTTTGCTCAAAGAAAACTTAAAATAAGAAATGATGGCATAAAACCATGAACACTGATATGCATCTTTAAAAGTCGAACTAAGGTGCATTTTGTTTCCGAGCACCTGACGAGTAGAGTATGTTGATATAAAAATTGGGATTTTTAATGCACATTTAATGCCTGATTTATTCTCCTTAGCATTAATGACTAGAGCTGCTAGCATCTCTCAAGCTAATTATTGCTGACGCTCTTGTTCTTGGCTTGGCCTATTCTCCTTAGTAATAATGACTAGAGCTGCTAGCATCTCTCAAGCTAATTGCTGACGCTCTTGTTCTTGGATTAGCCTATTCTCCTTAGCATTAATGACTAGAGCTGCTAGCATCTCTCAAGCTAATCGCTGACGTTCTTGTTCTTGGCTTGGCCTAGAACGAGCTCCTCAAAAGAAAAAGTGGAAATTATAAGGATGATAGGAAGTACAGCCATTAAAGAAATTGATATAAACATGGCGCCAAGATTTAATTGTTACAATACTTTTGTGGGTTTCACTGCCAAGAATTTTTCATAATTTTTGTTGTCATACTGTTTACATATATATTATCGCAAAATGTACAACATTTTATACAATGACTATTTTCTGTAATGATGCTTTCCACATCTTGAGGCTATAGCATACAGTAACAACAATTATCTACACTTATAGCAAAAGCATTATACGACGATGCCCTTAAGCTGCCCCGTATATCTAAGACAAGAAACCCCGTAGGGAAACAGAACACACTCCTGGAGACAGAAGAAACGTATGATTTGCGTCCCAATGAAACTGGAACTATAGAGAGACAGAGAGAGAGAGAGAGCGGTCTCGTCGCAGTCGTCGGTCGTCTCGGAATTGTGTCCAATATAGCGTGGGATGTGTCCCTCGGACTGCATCAAATTCAGCTCCCATCGAAGCCTTCCATTTCGTCAAATATAGAAGGAAGAAAGAGTCCCCAATTATATAGCTCCCGAAGTGACGTTAGTTTCTCTTTTTGATAGTTGGATTAATTCCATTTTTGTGAATATGACCCGCGATGTATCGTGGCCCTTTCTACCTCCCATTGTGAGAGGAGGGACTTTTGAAACTTCACTTTTATAACATATTCTGTATTTAAAGAATGTTGAAAACAATTTTTTTTAATACAAAATATTAGTATTACATTTTTTGAGTCGTAAAGTATATTGAAAGCATTTTGCTCGCGTATATATTCTTTTCTATACTTATGGGCACCTTATTTAACTCACTTCAATTTGTGAATTGTTTCATAAAAATAAATCAATACCCGACTCAGCCTTTCATCGATTTCTTTGAGTGGAGTCACGTGACCATTCTGTTTATTGCCCAGCGCTGAAATGTCACCCAAAAACGAGTCAATGCAATGCAATGCAATGCATGAAAATATTGAAATGAAGAGCCAACCTGAGTATTACGTGCGTTAGTAATTATTTAGTAAAGATTATTGAGGAGATTTAAAGACTGTCTTTCTGATGCGTATAGTGACTCCCTCGTCTTCTTCCCACATGGTGAGGGGGACTGCTCAGTGCGTCCCGCAACATGTTACCCGAAATATACTGATAACACGCCGCACACGTTTTGTCAAATTTAATATGGCGTAGTATCCAAGAGAGAGTCCTAATAGTATTAAAATATTGAAATATACTGCAAAACAGCCGAGCGCAGACTTTCCTGTATAATTACTATATTTAGTCAAACTGAACGGTGCAGAACGGTAGATTAAAAAGGGGAATATCACACTCTGAAACTCTAAAAGAGAAACTACAAATAACTGTTGCGAAATACTGGCAGGAATATTCTATTTCTTGAAGATTGTATATGAGTGTAACGATTATTTATAGACGCAAGAAAATTAAATTAGAATATTCGTACAGTTGATTTTAGAATCCAACAAATATAGCATATAAGGCAACTGATTCGGGAAAAAATTGGTGGCAGATAAATTTCGTTGGAATAATGTTTCTAGTATTTACAAGTATAGAAAAAAGATTTTTCTATGTATTATACCTTGGAACATTTTCAGATTTTGATCTATATTTATTTCTATGTTCTAAATCCTATACTAAAACTTGTGGAACACCCGGTATAATCATTTCTTACTTCGAGAACGCCTCTTTCGTGACATTAACAGGAAAGCAGCTAGCTACATGGTCCTGTAAATTATGTTTGCTGCCCATATAGGTGAGTGCGTCTGCTTATTGGTCGTTATTAGATCAAGAACAAGAGCGTCAGCAATTAGCTTGAGAGATGCTAGCAGCTCTAGTCATTAATGCTAAGGTGAATAGGCCAAGCCAAGAACAAGAGCGTCAG
>JAYRBW010124469.1:0-16666 GCA_036023295.1 Invenusta paracnida | reverse complement strand
GGGGGGTGTTTGCAATTACCAGTCGTATTAGGGGTCCCAGCGAGGAAGAGGTCTGATATAACTAGTTTTTTTTCCTCGCTGAAATTCAGTTCTGTAAACAAACGCACACTACTAAGCATTAGTTGTGAGTTAAGTCTGCAAGTAGTACATAGCTAGCTGTGTTCAGTCAGACACTCCTTCAGACATACATTCGCATCACACACGAGTATATATATGATTATTATGCTGCGGGGGGTAATTTTAAATTTTATAGTCAGCAACTTAGATAATTATAGTTTCTGTTTAAAATAGTATAAATATTTTCCCCATTATGTTTAATCTGAAATAATTTAATTCTAACAATTTAAATATATATCCTATTAAATAGATTAATTAAAATATAATTTTATGATTAGGATATACCCAAGTATTGATTAAACTAAATAAAAATGTTACAACAAAATCTTGCTTGAAATTAAGTGGAAAATATTATTACTATAACTTAAATTTTTTACTAACATTTATAAAAAATAAAATGAATAAAACAATTCTTGCAAAGACTTTAAATTAAACTGAATAGTACAAATTTTATGTAAAAAGAAAATATGTTGCGCATTAAGTATGTATGCACCTATTGTAAGAGGACTTTCTTGAGCAAATTTTGCTATTGTTTCCATGGTATATATTCTGCCAAAGTCTATATTTACAATATGCCGAAATTTATCGATTTTCGTTACGGATCTGTCATTTAAGTCTTAAGCTACAATCATTGCAGAAAGTGACCGCTCTCTAAACTCGAAACTATCAGATGTGAGACTAATAAACGATTGATGTCCTCAGTTTTTAGTCAATATTTTGGTTTATGTACTCGTCTTTGAGGGAATAAATATGTGTATTACAATCTTAAATTATATCGAGTACTTTTGCTCACCAAAATCTGTATGCATAAGTATACACGAGTAGTTTTCTTCAAAGTTTAAACATATGACAATGTTGCTGCAGTTTATGCATACATTAAACTTATTACAAATTAAGAAGTATAAATATCGCAAACGGGTGTATAAAAAAGCAGCAATAGTATTCGACCTCACGAGGCAATTAATATTGAAATAAGCATAAGTGTGCATTTTTAAAGCAGCATTGCAATTAATTCCTTATGTTGGAATAGTGATCATCTGTAAAATATAAAATTTATCAAAGAAGTACAATTTTACATATAACATTTCACACAATGTCAGTCTATACATGTATTTGTGCATACTGCCCTTTATTTTATCCAGGTTTTCAGAAAATTTCCTGGATAACTCTCTAAAATATATGGCTATATATTTTATTGGAATTTACACAAATTAACATTTTTACCCACCACAGCACAAATAGTCAAATAATAAGACTAAAAAGAAAATAGAAAGAAAAGAGAACGAGCGAAAGAGATAGAGTGATGTTATTAGTAGGGTACAGTTAAACTAAATCTATACAGACAATTTCACTTTATAGTATACAGAATATACTGCAAGTAAACAAGGAAGAAATAATTTGTTAATTGATTATATTTGCGTAATAAAAATGCTAAACAATGTACTCATATATCTATGTATATGAACTTTCAATTTTATGAATACTTTTATTTCTAATATTATAGTATGTTGTATTTTTACAAATAATTCTAAAATATATTAATATCAAACTACATATTGTAATATAAAGAAATATAGAATAACTACAAATTATTAAAGCGGTATAGGTTTATATTGATATAATGTTCAACATATATATTAATACCTATATTAAGATAATAATAGAATTTAAATCATTTGAACACGATCTTATTTTTTCAATATGCAGCGTATGTTTTCATAATTATATTGTTAATTCTTCACTTTGTGAAATAATTTTACAATTATTATTTGACTAGGTACTACTATTTTTTAATTTTAATTTTAGTTTAAATTAATCTTTTAATTCATAAGTTGAAATTAAACATTTTGATGTTTTGTGAATAGGATTGGAAAGAATTTTAACTTTTTAATTTATTATGCAAACACATAATGTATATAGATATATATTTTTTTTTTCCTACGCTGCACTGCATCCAAATGCAAGCAGTGGAAATAAACCATTTCATTTCATTTCATTTCATTTCAGGATACTAATTTTTTTAAATTCCTGTAGTATTTGTTCAATAACAGCATACAGATATAACTTATTATGGATAAATATAAAATAAAAATATAGTTTTACTATTAAATGTCCTGATATAATAAACATGTTCATACGTTAGTTGGAATCATATAAAATGTATATATGTTCGGAAAATATTATTCATGAAAAAATACAAAACATAAATATAATACGAATATAACTATCCATATATACATATTTAAAAAAATGTATATATTAATTACTTTACCGAAACCTAATTTTAAAATATGAAAAATCAATATGCATAAAGTTATCTCATTTTACAAACTTTATTTAAAAGAGGATAAATCAATATTTATTGCATTAATTATCAATTATTTTATAGAATTTCATTGTCCTTCTTGTCGTTGTTATCAAACTATTTTTAATATTACTCATAATTTATGGCATCTAATTTCTTCTAGATGTAAATAACAAATAGAAGGATGACCGATTCTACAATATATATAAGTAAGCCAAATTAATATGTTTATTAAAAAATAATATTAAAGAAAAAAAGCGTACTGTATTGATTAAATAAAGTAAATTGTGTTTCTGTGCTGTTGGTAAGTACGGAGGTTTTCGACATTGTCAGTAAAGAAATAAAACATTATTTTCAACTAAATCAGAAAATAAAATTTAATACGTATACAGTTGTTATATTTAGGAAAATTTATAGATCTCAAAGTATAGAGGTTATAATTTAGGAAGAATAATTAATAATCAACTAAATGCACAACGTGGATTTAAAAAAAGAAACAGTGAAATGTTACATCGCGTCCAGTATGAAAAATGAAATACCACTTACTATGTGTAGGTATATGTGACGTGAAAATATATTAGAAAAAAGTGATTTTTTAGGGGAGGAGAAATATCTAGACGCGTGTGTCACGCGAATATTTTCAGTGACAGTTAATTAATATAAGTAAACTCAAACACTACTTTGAGTACTGACTGGGGGCCGGCGGACATAAAAGAAAATAAGAAGAAGTATAAAATTAGGAAAATGAAAACAAGAGTGCGATTAAATTAAACTCTACCTTTAAAAATTAATTATTAGTCTCTAGATTTGTAGGTAAGCCGGAAAAAGCTCTTTAAAATGTGTGAAGTTAGTTTCCTGTCGGCATTCAGAGCCAATATAATTTATCCTTACTCTCTCTGTACCTTGGAAACTAACTGCGCATATTGTCGGCTTTTCTGGGATTCAAGATTCTTTATAGTTAGTAGTATAGTAGCCTAGTAGAGTAAAAAAATGTAATAGGCATGTAAAAAGACACAGAAAAAACATAAAATTACCGAAAGAGAATTTATTTCTATCCACTTGAACTGTGAGCTTTCTTTCTCGGCGACGAATCAATAAGTTGTGCCATTTGTTGTCACTAACGCGGGTTGCCGTTTGATATCTCTGGATTGTTCAAATAATGAGAAAAGAAAGGGCGTTAGAAAATAACTAACAGGTTCATTTATAGAATTAGTGAAATGCATAATAGTAAGAGATTTGTGTGATACGCCACCCTGTTCCGTATTATATTATTTTCTCATGCGAAAAATTTTGTTTTAATTTTCCATTCATTCAATTTTGAGGGTGATTAGCAAAGCAACATATATTTTATAATTAAATGTATTCTGGAAAAATAATACTGCAAGCCTGATAATATATAAATGATTTTGAAATAATGTTAACTTCATTATATTTCGGAATGTTCTACATTCATGGTTTTTAACTAATAATCTTTTATTTTTTAAGAAGTAGCACAATTAATTAATATTTATAAACAATATACCTTTACAAAATGTTGGGAATAAAATTCCTCTTCTGACGTGTATATTATAAGTATAAGACAATATGTTTATTATATCAACATTTTTTGTGATTTCGTATATCTGGGTTTCCTTTTATCCATCTAAAAACATTAATATAACGTCTGCTACAAATATTTTTGTTACCAACTTTTTTAATAATATGTAGTCAAAACCCATTTCATATTATGCAAATAAGACAAGTGTAAGTCAAACTGAAAAGTAAAATAAATCACATTTAATCTGTCTATAATGTAAGATTAAAGTCTGAATCAAGTTTACTACTTAAAAGTCACAAATCTTTTGTGACAAATGACGAACGTGTCTTTTTGATTAAATAAGAAACCCGAAATATGTTAAAACTAATTGATCAAAATCTTATGGTGTCACGAAAGTTGGGTAATAATTTACACAGATATACATAATATGATTATAACACATGTAAACATGCACAACATTTGCATTGCTTCATTCTACAAGGGTTAGGATTTTATTCTGCATTGACTCATTTAGGAGGTTCTTCATTTTAGAAACACAGATACTGGTAAACATGCGAATATGGATTAAGCAGAAAATTAGGTGTTGAAAATCCGATGTTTCGCGCATACATATATGCATGATAAATTTGCATCAAATTTTATGCAGATGTGTTGTTATGATGTTTTTCTTTTCAAAATATGAAACTGTTAATATATTTTGACATTAAGTTTATCGGTGAGGAATATTTCACTTGTTAATAACTTTTATAAGTGTCATATAAGTGAATATAGTGCAATAATTATGCATTTCATGTCCAGCCTATAGTTTCATATTTATGGACATTATAGAGAACTAGCGATGGAAATCAGTAGATAATATCATCATAAATTATATATTAATTTTATGTCTACAGATGGAATGTGTCTCCACACAGCACTATATTGCTAAAAGGTAGTATGCTGTTTGAATAATAGACATTCATTTTGTTGGGAATTGAGTTATTGTATGGTATGAAAACACCAATAAAGCCTTATATTCGTGGTGTGAATACACATAACAGTTGAAATTATACGATAAAATATGAATAATAAAACATTATCATCACGATCGATACAAAGTTTTATAATTGTTGCTCTAAAAGCCTTTAAATAAGGACTTTATATTGCCTATAAGTCTTCCAGATGTAAAATTCTTTATTTATAATGAAGACATTAAATTAAAAGCCTGAAAAAAAATTGAATAAATAATGTCGTATTATAATTTATATGAATCGTCTTAAATTTAATATTTTAATCTTTTTACAATATATATCTTTACATTTACATATATTTTACCGAAAAATATTTGTAAATTTGTTTTTATTTCTACCGTATATAATATACCACATTTGCGATAATAGATGAGACAAATACTGGCTATTCCGAATTAGCTCATTTTCATGCAATAGCTCGTATTGCTATACATATCGATTGGCTAAAAGTTAAGCCAGTCATGTGAGCTTACCAAACTGTAGAACAATATCAGTTATTGTTTATTTGCTATACTCATTTATGTAAAATTGATAAAAAAAACGATTTTCTATTGTTCATAATTTACAACGTTATGAATACAACTTTATGGGCATGAAAACATTAAACGCGCGACCTTGACAGCTTGACCTACTTTCGTATTCGTGCCAAAGTTGAGCATGAGCACGATGCGTCCCTCCAGAATGTCCACTTGTATCCGATCCTCGGCCACCGAGTTGGGGCTCTGCGTCATGAAAAGCAAACCGTCGGGCCGTTCTGTGCGGAACCTCAGACCAACATCCTCGGATTCGGTCTGAAAACCGGTCGTCATCTTTACTCGCATGTACTGGAACCCATTGAACTGAACGATTGGGGCGGCTAAAGCGTTGGCGACCAAGGAAGACGTGGTAATGGTGGAGATAAAGTTGGAACAAACTTAAGATAAATTGTTGACTTCAAATAAATTATCTTAATAAAATGTAATTAGTGATGTAGTGAATGTTATCTAAAGGGTGATCATATTGGCGTGACTCTCAACATTTGTTAAATAATTTGTAATAAAGTTATAAATACATTGTTCTGTATAATACAATTTAGCCTCAATCAATCAATCAGCCGGCACACAATGAAGTTATAATAAATGCTCAAAATGACCACCATTGGCTGTTGTGACAGTCCGCCATTTTTCCCATAATCTACACTTCTTTTGATAATTATTCAGCGAAATATGATTCTACGCGTTTGTCCAAATACGCTTGAAATCGTCCACAGTCTCCAATCTATTTCGCATTGCAATCTTTTTAGTTAAGAGTGGATTCATTTTTTACATTTATTTATCGGTTTTTAACGCATTTACATGTATATATGATAATTTGTTTTAGACATTTGTGTTAGAAAATAAATTTGGCACGACTTTCTAAATCAAACGTATATATGTGGTTCAAATCAAAAGTTATATTACAGCAGATAAATACAATTTAAAATCATGGAATTGATTTAATTCAACTTGTTTTGTCAAGGCCAAAGATATATTGGTCCTTTTGGAAAATATTTGTGATAGTAAGATCTAATGCAGAAACCCAAAACATTGAATTTGGTAATTTGTCACAGAATTGTGGTGTATTTGGGTGTATTTTATGCAAATTATATATTACTACATATATGTTATTTATATTATAACGGTTGTGATGTACCAATTTCTAGAATAATATACAAAAAAACACAACTGCCACAAAGATGGTAAAGAAATAGTTATTGATTTGTTGAAACAAGAATAATGAAATTACATACTTTTTTTCCTTTACAATTTTTTTAACGTTTCTTTTGGCGATGCTCTCCCATTAAAAACTCACTTTTTGTTGCATTGTAGATATTCTTACCAGTCAGTATGTAAACAAGATTTTGATACCAACAATGGAATACATAATTAAGTGTTGAATTATCCTTTTTACCACAAAATACCTTATATTGACATAAATAAATTGTCGATACTTGAAAGGAATCGCAAAATAACGGATCTATCTTTATTGTTATTATTGAAGTTTTTTATAGATGATTCAATTTGAACAAAGCAAAGTGTTTGTAGTGTTTGTATATTGTTTTCTGGTTTAAATAATTTAATTCTATTCATACCGGGGGGGGGGGGGGTAGGAGGCTGAATCGCCCCCCTGTTTTATTTTTGCTGTCATTGTTATTTAAAAAAGTCGCGTGATCTCCAGCTTTCATGATTTTTCCTAACTTTATGTTTAATAACTTTTAATAATATTTTTATCATTGTTACCATAGGGGGTCTGCTATAGGCCTCTAAAGTAGGTGACCCCCATATATTTTAGTTTATCTAATTATAGGTGAAAACAACAAAATGTATAAAATCGAGGTGGATATTAGTAAAATCTATTGAATAATAGATAATAATCTATCTATAAATCATAATGAACCACCAACACACACTATAATATTCTGATACTCAGTACTTTATTATATGTATAGTTAATTATTCGATTAAAATTGAGAAATTAAAAAAGTCACTTTTTTGCATGTTTTTTAAAAATTTAATTAGTTGTAACTTTTTTATAAAAAAAACAAAAAACTTTTATATACAAATTCATCTGTAGATCACTTTGATTCAATTGGGTGCAAATTTTCATCACTATAATACACTCCTAAAGTGTACCAAAGGGCGAATCAGCCCCCCCCCCCCCCAGTACCTGGCTGCGTTAAATAGCCTGGTATACGGATAGTCTTTAACACGAACGCTATTTCGAAACCTAATTTAGTTAAATGGGGTTGCAAAGAATAGTTCAATATTCTACTTGCAACCTTCCATTAGCGAATATTTTTGTAATTTAATTATTACATATTACTTATATTATTTTATACTATAAATACTTGTTATAAAATACTTTTATTGTTTTGGTTAAAGTAGATTGGTTTTACACAGATTAATTATAGCCGTGTAATTAGTTATATGTTAATATTAAACATTATAAAATAAACAATGGTTTTTTCAAGCATTTGCATACAACTGAAAACCATAAAATTGTTCATTTTGATAGTTTTTGAAATGATATAATAATGCTCAAAACATCACTAAAATAGCAAAATTTATTAAATGTTTTAGATATATCATGTTATAAAACTGATATTTAGAAGAAATGAAAGTACTGAATAATAGATTAAATATCGATATTTGGTGTTATAATTGTTTCAATAAAAATATTTATTATTACAACATCTCAATTCATTTGTATAATTTGATTAAAATACAAAATAGATTAATGATAATTGCAACATGTAGCATATGAAATTTACAGAAGAAAGGGCTATTTATTATTACTCAATGCTACAATTTTTTATATTTTATTACCATAAAACTTTATACATAAAGATACATAAATGATATATGACTCAACTTAAAATACGTTCTCATTTTAGCACTTGAATAACTAATAACTTTAGTAAAAATAAAAATAATATTTGAAATGCTAAGCTTTTTTCTAGAATTGACAAATGAATTCAAATAAATTTTCAAAATAATTGTATTAATATATTTACATAATGGTAGAATAACAATATAAACACCAAATTTGTTCACTTTGTAACAAGCTTTAATTAAAAATATTAAATAAATGGTGCGTAAAGTCTAATATAATTACGAGACAAGTTCAATTAAAATGCTTACAATGCATTTTATACAATTAAATGAAATTGCTCCCTTTATGGATTTATCATTGTTGACTACACGAGTAGATTCCAATAAATAATTCACAAAAGAACAGTTATATGATTTTTAAGATTTTGAATACTTTACATCGTCATCGAGCTATAAGGCTATAATAGTTATGTACGACTCTTTTTAAAAGGAGACACATTTTCATGATTAAATATCAATCATTGTTCAATTCTGTGCAATCAATTATTATTGAAGCCACCCAGGCGATTTCTTCTAGGCTGCTAAAATGAACAATGAGGATTAAAGTTAAACTATTAATAAAATAAAAAACCTTAAAAATAACACATTTACGAGTAAAGTGAAATTAAAAGCATGTATAATTTATCACAAAAATTAAACAATCTAAAGATACAAAGCTATTTATCTTATCTCTATATATATGATTAAGAAAATATCTTTCATGTGATATTATTGGTTTAGTTTAATGACAGCTTCAATAGAATGATAATTCTGTAAATTTATTTAAATATAAGTAGAGGCTTGTGTAAACTCGACTTTCATGTAATTAATTAATTAAAGTTATTTTTTTATTACTTAAAGAAATATAGATATTAATATGTCCCCATCTACAAAATTGTATAAATAACTATTTGAGGCAAATAGATAAGTAAAATTGAATAGCATCCTTTTGAATTTTTCTAAAAAATGTAAATGTCTTTACAATAACATACTCTAACATAGATAATATGTTACAATACGTTTCTTTGATAAGAGTTAAAGTATGTTTTAATGTTCAAATAAGTCGAACAATACATTCTTCCTTATGTATTGTAGACATTGTATATTCCTTAAAGGTCGTTTTTCTGGTAACTCTTATATTTTTATAACTTTTTTTGTGACAAACATGAAACGCAGACATTTTAACCCAAATGATAAACATGCGTTGTCGCGAGTATCAAAAGGCATACGTGAATGAGATGTGTTTCCTTTAAACACGATTAAAGCAAAACATGACACTACTGAAATGATGCTACTTGAATGAACGAATAAATAAATTCAATATCATGTTAACTTTCTAGTCAGGTGAGCGAGTTTGCAATTTTTAAAATTAGTCTCTTTATGCTAACTAAAAATTGAAATATTGTATTTTGCGCTATTTTTTATGTAATAGCTAAGTACTTTAAAGAAACAAAATAACTTATATTAATGTAAATGTACATGTTTTCTTTGTTAACTTTGATATATTCTGTCTTCAAATTTAGACACAGGAAAAATTATTCATTTTCCAGAAATAAAATTTAAAATTTCGATATTAAATTTCAAATTAAAACATAAAGGAATGTATTCACAAAATATATCACATATATTCAAAAATTACATTTTGCTGTTAATTATTTATATATATATTAACCCTTATTAAACAATAAACAAAATTTGTATTTCTCACTGTATTTACTAATACAGCTTAGTAAAATTTCAATACTGACAGTATAATCATATATCTAGTAGTGCCGTGTATTGAAGAACAAAATACATGCGATATAAATGCAAAGTCTCTTTTGCTTCTTAGACATACATGTAAAACACAAAAATATACCGGGGCCAAGATATCATTAAATAAGGCACCAATTTGTTCTCGAGTGGTTCTTACACACTGTCTATCCGGGAGAAGATTCCCTTTTCGACTTAATTATATATGATTGAACTAAACAGCCTAAACTACAGTAGCTGATAATTTATATTTTCACTCTTCTCTTAATCCTTTCCTGTACTTAAGATTTGGGTAGGGCGCCTATAATCAACTTGATTTCAGTTTCGTTTTAAAGAAATTGTGGGCACGGAGAGAGAGAACGGAAATGATGGCCTGGCAATGTAATCAGTAGTGCTAACAGTTAATAATATTCGTAGTTTACCTAATATGCTTTATTTCTTTTGACGCTATAGATGTTAGGGCAGGATAGATTATAAGGAAGAAATGCACGTTCACAGAAACCAAATTACACTTTACACACCCTCACTAAACTAAACAATTTAATCAATCAACATCATAACTACGGCGTAAATTATATTTGTATCTATATCTTTTATACTTGAATATTATGCACATTGCAACGTGCACGAAGAAATATATACTGAAACTCGGATGATTGGGGATATAAAAACATTTTTGCCATTAGAATGCCGATGAATAATTATTTCAGATACTGTCATACCTTACATATTTTCGTTTTTTCATATATTTTACAGATATATATGATACAGACGTCTGTATTCCATCGGGCGTGGGTTTCACTTAATATTTATATTTTAATTGAAAGATATATATATATTCCGCTTACAAGCGGTATTTTGGAGTAACTTCAAGATAATCAATATTTCTTTGACTTTAATACCACTTACTGTCCTAAAAGGCACAGTTATTTTGACGCTAATAACGTAGTACGTTAAAAATAATTACGCAGTTATTCACATAAATAAAAGAATTATCAAACAAATCTTTAGTAGTTTATATATTGTACTTTTGATTTTTCATTATATGGATATTTTAAACTTTATTCCTGTCATTATTTTGTAAATCTCATTTCATTTCATTTCTTTAAAATTATAAATAATTATATGTATGTATGTAAACATTTCTAAAAGACAAAGATTATAATTATTAATTTCTAAATAATGTATATTCTTATCTTGTAAATGTTCAATTTTTACGTTTGCTTTTTGGATTCAAACATAGGTACTTTTATTTTGCTTACAAACTAGAATTACTAGAATATACTATTTTAATTATTTTAATATGTATAATTACTATTTATAAATATACATAGAAAATTAGTTGTACTGTTCTTAAATATTAATATAAATAAATATAAAAAAACCTGTTTAATCTTATTTAGATATTGTTAATTTATGCTTTGAATTTAAAACAAAAATGAAATTACAAGAATCTAGAATTTCGTTGTCAAACAAACTAATTTATATTTATCTATCAATTTTAACCCAATTTTTAACACCAAAATTACTTAGACATGATAAAACCTTTAACGCATCATTTTTAGCAATCGTTTTATCTTTATTATGAAGTTTGCACATTATAGAGGGAATGTTAATAAGTAGCTGTTTATTGATTAATCTTATCCGGGAAAATTCTATAATTCTTTGAAGTACAAAAGGTTAAAAATGAAAAAAACTACTTTTTAACGAAATTGCTTCATGTGAAACATATTTTTGGATGTTTTCTATACTTTTATTCTGAATTCTCAACAAATATAAAATTCATTCTATCTTTTCTTGAATTAGTCCATTTGGGTGGCAAAAATGAGTTGCAAAGTTAGGATATTTATGTTAAGCAAAATTCTATTTCGATAATTTTGAATGAATTGGCAATACATTTTATTTTCAAGATTAATTTTAATTACTACTAATTCATGATGAATAAATTTATCATTTTTTGGCTACAAATAACACATTTTGTTCTGTAACAAATATGCAAAATTGTAAATTCAATTTAGTTGGAAAATATGGAGATCTTTTTCAATGAATCGCTATGTATATTTGTAAATAAATTTAATTCAATCCTATCGGCAAGATAGTAACAACTGTTGAATAGATGGTTAACACGGTTGAGCCAACTTCTTCATCCCATTATTGCTCAAATTATTTATTTTCAGGATTTTCAAATTAATTCTACATATAATTTTTTAGTAGAGATGTCATAAATAACATAATTTCATATTAGAAATTATCATTTTCTTCCTCCATATTATTACACAATAAAATCAATACAAAGATTATTCAATAAACAATGTTTATTTATTAAATAGAAATATACGATCTAAGTTGAAAAATTGACATGTAGGAAATTTTACGTGCGGCCTAGGCTTTCTATGTTGCCATATGTTGGAAAATCACACATAATCGTTTAAGGGAGGGGGGAGGGGAATTACGTCGACTTAAAACAATCCAACACTTTTGAACTGATTTTGTAAGTAGTTGATGACATATGACTATGAATTTTGTTTCTATCAATACAAAAGTAATTTGTCAGAAATCGTATTTAAGATTGTGAGAACAATCATGGTAACTTGTGCTTTTAAATCTTTTACATAATATGTATATACAACCTTCTTCCCACTTTGCTCATAATGCCCGTTAATGTCACCCAAAATGTCCAAACGGAAATGCATTTATAGATTTGTTGAATTTTAATAAAAAATTAAGTTCAATCTAATATTAATGCTACGTATTTTTGGAAATCACTTTAGTTACACACTATAATTTTGTAATTCTAAAATTTCTAATCGATTGGATATATATATAATATAAATGTTAATATGAAACCCATGTTTCGTATTCGTTTTGAAACATGTTAGCTATTTTATCTACAATTGATTGATTCAAAAAGAAAACTTGCAGTTTTTATTCATATAGCTGGTTTTCATATTCGGACATTTGTGTCTTTTAAAAGTCAGTATTATAAATATCAAATTATATAATACTAAGAATATTTAAAACTCTGATATTGTTAAAAGTAAATCGATTTCATAATGCACAGAATTTATGCACGCCAAATCATTATAAGTGATAAATTATAAACAAAATGCTGTCATAGAATAACTTAAAGCTCGAAAATATTATTACTTCAATTTATTTACCTCATTCTTATATGAAATAAAAATATTTAAAGTTTAAGAATAATTTATTTTGTTTTAATCTTTTATCATAAAATCACAATTAATTAATTAGTGAATAAAAAAAATTAAATTGAAAAATTCTAGTGTTATACTATATATATTCTAAATACAATAAACAAATTCATTGCTATGTGCGTAAAATGGAATTATTGTTATACGCACAAATATTCTACAAGGGGATTAGATTCACAATGTATACTTTTGGGTGACCCATTATACATGTACCCATGTGTATAATTATATATGACCAATGTATATAAAAATACTTGTTGTACCTTTATAAAAGTATACTAAAAACCGAAACTACAAAAGTACAAACAATTTGAATAGTTTATTTTAGAGAATGTAGTTGTAAATTTTAACCGATCGTAGTAAAAAGTATATTTTGTATTTTGTAGTCTCTAAATAAATAAGAAAAAAATATACGAAATATATTGGATGACTGTTTAAATCTGTTTTGCTGATATGAAATTAAATGCATATTCTGTATATAAAGAAATAATGTTGAACCCCCATTTATCTTTTTAGGACCAAACGAGAAATAACTCACTCTCACTGCAGGTCGACCCAGTGAAATTGGTCCTTGTGCAGTCGCATACAAACCGGTTCCACCCATGGACGCATTTCCCCGTGTGACAGGGCCGATTCTCACAAGGATTCTCCCCCAACTTGCTCCTTGAACACCCAATCTCCACACTCTCAGTAGACCAGCGACTTGCATTCTTGCCCTGTGTCAGCAAATTCACCGGTTCGCCGTTCAACTTAACATCCCCCAGACAGCCAACAAACCCGTAGGACAGCACGCCCGACCACAATTCGTGCGGGAGGAGATCACGAACATTTCTGGGCACACCGCCGAGGTAGAGCACCCCATCCAGGTTGAGATACAGGTAAGCGCTTTGGGGTTTTGAGATTTGCACTACCCCATCGAGGGTGATTCGAATACCGTTGGCGCCAAAGCCGAGCGTCACGTGATGCCGTCGACCATCCGCGAGATTGCTGCGGTCCACGTAGCTCCGGTATGTCCCCGAGCCCGTGTTTATGAGAAAGTAGAGACCCCCCTCACGGAGCTCGAAGGCGAGAAAATCTCGGCGATCGTTCGCGGCGGCGAGTTTCGAGCTTGATTGCTGATAGACGAGGAGACCGTTTGGTTCGGTGGTCCGGAAGGAGAACTTAAGGCGACCCCGCGAGACGACGGACCAGCCGGGCACAACTAGGAAGGACTGTGGTGTGAGGAAGGAGACCGTCTGGAGGGTGGAATCGTCGGTACAGTTGCCAAAGTCTACTCCTCCTACTGCTCGCACTTGGTGGCTGTTCTTACGAGCTAACTCGAGGATCTTGAGGATGATATTGTCTGCTTTGTAGAAGGCCTGTAGGGAAGGTAGAAGAGAGAGGGGCAATGCCGAACTGTGAGATGGGTACCAATCAAGTTAAATATTAGTGTTCTTCAATTTAGACGATACGGCAGCAAAAAGGCAGTTCAAGTGGATGTAGTTTTACAAAATTGTCATCAATTGATGAATTTTAGCATACAGATTTACTATAACAAGTCCTAACATGATACATTTGGATTTTGGTTCTTCACATACTTTTTTATATGCTTTTGTGTTTCAATAATATTTTAATATTAATGTCATAATTTTTTCGATAATATTGCTCATATTATTGCTGATATTAATATTAATATTAATAATATATTTTTATTAATTTTATCTTAATTGCTGTTTTGTCGATATAACGAATATAGATTTTATGAAAATTCTAACAAGAGAGACAATTCTGCAGTAAACGTTTTCAATGATAAAACTTTAATATTTTAATAAACTTAATCTACAATCTATGAAAGCAATTAAGAAGGTTGAGCACTTTCATTTTCGCTGTTTTCCAATGATTTACTTGAGTATTACGCGAAATCTGTATTTTTATATACTATAGCTTTACCATTTATTATTTTCAATAATACATATATGTATATATTAAACAAAACAAAAACATTTTAATATGATACCGTCTAAGAATGTAAGTGAAATATGACCAACATTGGCGGCATTTGTGATACTTTTTATATAACCAACAGTCTCTTCTCAGATGTAAAGTGAGGTTATTCCATCTAAAACGTTCTCTATTTATCTATCTATATATATATATATAGAACAAGTTAATCTTATCTTTAACACATATTGATGTATTTACGTGTTGAGCTAATCCCAATATATCCCATTCAGTAAGCCAGACAGTCCAAATTAGGACGAGGAATAATATGAAAAATTGTTAAAAGTAAACCTCATTTTAGTTTTACTACCATACAAAAAAATGTGATAAATATGTATAATTTTTCCCCCCATCTGTAGTGTGTTAATATATTTCTCACTGACAATCTCCTTCTAAAAGTGTTCATATTTCATTTGTTAGAATTTACTATAAAGAATTGAGGCGAACTAAAGCTTGGTTGTTCTATTTTAGGCCCATTAATTACAATTACTTCGCTAAATGCCCCCTAGCTTTTCAAATAAATCTTGGTTTACCCTAAAGTGATCAATAATTGTTATGTTTCAATACGAGGATAATATGCATATTTACACATTTGTTCTTGTTTTGAAGCAACCTTTGGCTAACTCTTGTAATTTGGTGTGATTCGTGTCCAAGCCTGGATTAATTATTTTATATTTGAAAAATCGAATTATCTGTAATTGAGTCATTTATTTTACTTATAATTTCAATCGTAGTAATTTATTTCAATTTTGCAATAAATAAATTTACAAGTTTATAGATAGGTAACTCGTTTTGTACAAATCTTTATAATACTTGTCAAATTATAAATAGTAAAGTTATCTTTAATTTCTTAAAAAAAACTAAACAATGTTTAATTAAAATGCCAATTTTATTAAGTTTTAAATTGGGCTGTATACTACCTCACAGAATTGTTTAAAATTATACTAACTTTAAACATGTATAGAAATATTTTTATAAAATGGGTGAACGAAAATGATACTGTCAATTTAAAAAATAAATTGTTCGGATCTTTTAGAATTCGATATGATAAGAACTCTTCAAATTTTTGGTTATGTTTAAAATAATCACAGCGATTGCTTAAAATAAATGTACACATTTCTACTTAAGAAAACGATTAGATTATATTTTAATTAGCTCTCGTAATATGAATAAAGGAAGTACAAAAAGAATAACGGTGTATTTGTATTGTTTTATATAATATGATGTGCTCTTGACATTTAAACAGACATTCAATGGATGAAATAAACAAATTATATTTATTTGTGAAATATATATCTAGACCTATGGCAATAGGTCGTTAGCTAGTAAAGCTAAGCGAACTATGTAGTAGGTAATATAGGATA
>JAYRBW010124468.1:0-38853 GCA_036023295.1 Invenusta paracnida | reverse complement strand
ACTAGGCGTTAAACGTTTAACGCCTAATCGATAATTTAATTAACGTACTGTTTGCCTATATTTATATAATGTTTTGTGTTTTATATTGATTTAATAATTTAAAATAAACTACTGCTTGTTAAATGGAAATCGACTGTTAGTGGTGGGATAAAAAAATTTAAATTTATGATTTTTGAAATAATTTTATCTATAATTTGATTTTATTCAATCGAACATGTTTTTTAATTTATTGTGTACTTATCATTATTATTAATAAGTTGTGTAATTTTTCGTTCTGTGAAAATAATAAATTATAATTTGTGTTAATATTACTATAACACAATTTAGTGCAGAAGTTACATTGCCGGAATGCAGGAATTTCATTACTTTCATAATTGACAATATCACCCGAAAAGTCTATAAAATTGGAATATATAAATATATTATCGTACAATAACTAAAAGCATGTGATACGTAATCCTCATAGCTATTAAAAAAAGTATTTGTGCTGATTAAAAGTACTATTATAATAAAAATAACAATATTTGAAAGATTAAGAATTTATTTTTTAAAGTTGCCACTAAGCCATTAGCAAATATTGTATCATTCTTGCAACATTAATAGACCATTTAAAATATAGTGTATTTACAACAGTGAATACATTTTACAATATAGTATGTTCCAAAAGTAATATTTTGTTAATATTTCACACGAGGATTGCTTTTGTTAATTACATAAGCACTCAGAAAGTTGTTTGTTTTATCAGTTAAGAACATATTAGACGGTACTTTATGAAACGACGTGTCTAGTATATAAGAACAAATTAAAGATAAATGGTATCATATGTGTTTGTAAATTTGAGAATCAAAACCTTTAGTTTGTCTACATGAGGATACACTCACACACTGAAACTCTAGCGATATCATCCACATCGGTAATCTTACTGCTGCCATCAATATGGAAGCCCATTACATTCTCGTTATTGTTTCCGTTGTCTGGAGGTGTAGAAACCCAAAAGTTCTGTTTCACAGGCTCCATTGAACCGGTCCATATCCAACCACCATCAGGTTCAGCGGAACCAGGAGGTTGATACCCACCAAGAAAGGCGTTTTCAGTGGTGAGAGACCGAATGTAATTTCTTTCGGCTGAGTTACTTATTTGGGCCAGCTTGGATACCGAGGAGTCGGCTGGACAATGCTCCTTTGCAACGTTCCAGTTGTAGGCCCCCGTGACCTTGTGTATGATCAGGGCGAGCCGGGATCATGATGTGTGTAATCAGCCGGACAGCGCTCGATTATGGAGACCGTTCGACGGACGAATGCTGTGACTGGCTGATCGCAGTTGGGCTGCTGCTCTTTGAGGAAATTGACGCTAGTCGTGTTAAAGTAGAAGCTGCATAGATGAGTAGGGGCCTCGTAAATGTTTGCGAGACAGTTCAAGTCCATGCTGCATCGAAAAGCACACTCAAGCAAAGAGAAGCTACTAGTGTGATCAGTTCTTTTTAATTGATCTAAGCTACACTGTCGAACCACGTGCTTAATAAAGGTGGCCGATAATTTGGAATCGCCGCTGACAAGTAGGATTTTGTTTAAGAACAAATCGAGAATCAAAATAAATCCTAAAAAACAGTAAATAGTGGTTAGCATTCTCGTCGTCCAGTTTATAAGTATGTCGTGTTTAGACTATTATCAAACCTTTTTCAGTCCATCATATATTTTAGTTTTGTTATTAATTTACAACAATTCATAAATCTAACCAATGGCAGTTCAATCATGACATCGAACCAATACCGAATAACCTGCAGAGAACGTTAAGCTTATCATAGATGCATCATACGTACTATTAATTAATAATTACAGCTTATCAAGCATTGGATGGACTCTAATTGGCTTCCGCTTCTATAGAGATTGAGTCTCTCAGATTATACCATTGTGAATAGTTTGTGGCCGTAAACTATTATTAGTAATGAATAATGTATTTAAAACAAAGTACTTGATATTAATAAATTACCAATATATTTCCAGTCCTAATTTCATAAGCAAATAGTTGTAGTACATTAGAAAATAGGACTCATACACAAACCATTGCAATAAACATATAGGTCAATAGGAAGTTTCGATATCGACAGTTAAACATGTAAAGTTTGAAGATATGCCCCATTAGACTGAAGCTTACATCGGAATGGTCAGGACAAGGAAAAGCCAAAAGTGATTTAGTTATGACAAATTCAAATGGGATTACTATAGTTATTATTATTTTTATAAACCGTAAATCATTTTAAATTAGCAATAAAGTATTTACTTTTTATCTATAACATACATTGATTTAACCACAAATCTGTCCACAAACAAATGAAGTGGAATAAAACAAATTAGAACAAAATACATACTAATTACAATTGATAAACTATAAGTATTTTTTTTAACATTCAAGAGATTTTCGATGCTGTACAGTATTTTAGGTTAAGAATTTCAGAGTTTTAAGGCGATCACTGGAAAAAATGTATGTGGGGGTAAGTTTAAATAATAGAAGTTATTGTATGATCGTAGTTAGATAGAAGTGTAGCTAATGGAGTTCACGGAAAACGATGTTGGCTCATAACGGTGCAATCGCTTTATAAGTCTTGCATTGCAGTTCTGGATTCATTGTAAGCGTCGAATTTGTAAACCATTACAGGAGATAAGAATGGAATTGAAGTAATCAAGGCGTGTATGAATGAAGCAATATTCAATGAGTGAAATGGTGTGTTCCCCAAGAAAGATACTTGGTGGTTGATTTATTCGCAAAATTACAAATTTTTAAATTCTCAAAATTACGTTTTTTCACATTTTCAAAAATTAATTTTTATCATTAAAAATTCGTGTTGTTTCCTACTATTGCGAGGAAATTAACCTCATGTCAGAAAATTCCAACAGTCACATATATATACAAAACATGGAACAACATACGGCTGAAACTAATAGAAAATTGTATTATAATAATTAAATTTTAACGGACAAATCATGAAGGGATTTTCAGTTAATGTCATCTTTAAAAAAGAGACTTTTAAAAGTTAATTTACCAGGTTTTATTTGGGCAAAATATCCTTAAGAAAAACATTTACCTAATCATACTTGCACTGGAGTAAACACTAGATTAAATATTAGAAGTTTAATGTATAAACGATTTACTGAGCAAAGTAATCAACTAGCGTTGCTTACGTGAGCAACAGAGTTGCTGAGTTCTTTGAACCCAGAAAGATTACTATTGATTATAGTAATTGAAAAATTATAAAATTTTTAAATCTTAAATTTAAATTTTTTATTTTTTTTAAATTATAAAATCGAAACAGGTGCTTTTCGATCCAACCTATAAGAAGAACCTTTATTAAGAAGTTAAACAATTTACTCGCTCTAAACCATATAATACATATTTGTCATTACAGTTTAATGAATTAAATAAGCATACATTCGCAAGGTTAAAAGCAAATCAATAGAAACAACCGAACGGCAACAATCAATCCTTAGACAACAAAGGTCCTTACATCGAAAACTTGAAAACAGGTCTGAATCGCACATAGATCTTTGTGAATGAATATTAAAATAGCGTAACTCAACAGGAGACCAATATATACCTAAATATATAATTCTTTCAACTGTTTACTAAATTAACCAAGTATATTTTATCTTTCGAATATTAAGAAAGTAGGAATATATGGATTAGATGTGATGTAGGTATGTATATATTTACGATAGGTCGATGATTTTACCATAAAATAGACGACATTACTTAATCGTACCTTTGTGTCTACGTATGTATTTTCTATTTTTATTTATTGCTCATTTATAATAAACAATATTTCTTTGTGAATCTTAAACTGCAGATTTCTTCATTTCAGGATGAAGATGACGAGTCACCTATGACAGAGGAATCTAATGCACCGTTTATCATTACTGATTGTATCATTACATTATTGTTTTTCTGAATAGCGTCATTATCTATTCACCTACTTGCACATGTATGGAAAAAGTAAAAAATAAAAGGCGTCGTTGAGTATCACGCCTAAAAAGTCCCACTAGATAGGTAAGAGTAAAGAGTAGTTATATGTATAAAGATATAACTCGTACAGACACACATTTATAAAATAATTTAATAGTTACGCAGTATTTACAAAAAAAATCATTCTAATATCTAAGAACAAACATTACAGGCTTAATTGTTATTAAATGTAACATTATTAATAACATAGATGTTATTATATGATTGTTTCTAATAAAATTGAAACATACAAATTTTGAAAAATACACTACATTTATTCAGTAGATATGCATTTCTGAATTTAGATTCTAAATATTCCACCTAATTTTCAAGTTTTGAAAAAGTTCAGTTACCAAAATGGTTTAGTTACGAATTAAATAAACTTTAATGTTAACTCGGCACAATTTTCTTAGTACGATATAATTTGAAACTGAATTTTAATTAAGCAATGATATGTATTCATTTAATTGGGGTATACATACATTCATTAATAACACATGATAAAAACAAAGTATGAACGTTGATATATGTAAACATGAATGTATGTAATATCATATAGGTAACTGATAGGTAGTTAAAATAACATATAAAGACAAGCAGTCGTGCTACATGTAGATAAGTCCGCATGTAAATAGTATTATTCATTTAAATAGTTAAGGAACATGTTATGCAACACCACTGCTGCCATAGAACATTTTGCAAGGACAGTGTGGTCCGGTCAAACCTGCAATTCTATTTTCCTATCCTTTTTTAATTCTCCATTTCAACTTGGAAGCCATAATGACAGTTTATAGTTACTAAATTGGATAGCTTAATTTTGTTATAACTAAACTTGAAAAAAGCTAATTTAATTAATTTCTATTAGAATTGTTAGTTTCGTTAATCATATAAATTATACTCCATTTATGGATTTCATAAAAATAATGTTGGTGCAAATGCATTTTAATGTAAAAAAACGATTTATTTATAAATATAAGAACCAAAAATATCTTGCTAAATAAAATTGTTCGCTATTCTTCCAAATATTTACAGATTGGTTTAATCAGATTATTTTCTTAGAAACATTTTAGCGCTATTATTACCCATTATTGGGTAATGTTAAGTCCCTATATATCCCTAGTATACTACTTTTATTGATGCAAAATATATTGATTCCCCCAAAAGGTAGAGGAAAATTATAATTCAACGAAAAAACAATTTTTCATCGAAGTTGACCTCTTTCAAAGAGGTTTACAAAGGTATACCTTTTTGTATGTTTATAATTTTGTTCCTGAGCACTTGGCGATTAAAAAAAAGCTTTTTAATGCACTCTAACCTTACCTTTTAACGGTCGAAGATAGGCCTATTCTCCTAGGCTTAAGCATCTATCAAGCTAATCGCTGACGCTCTTGTTCTTTTACCTTCACGCTGGATCTTGTAAATTTCGATAGGCCATATTGGTCTGGTTTTTGAGGGCAGAACGAATGTGGACGTGGTAACGTCTGAGGCTTCGGGCAACTATGATCCATACACCTTTAGATAAACAATATCTAGTATTATCCACATGTCCATGTATATTCTTTGATTCCAGGATTGATCGTGCTGATGTAGTTGACAAAGCGTTCTTGGTTGATCATAGGGCATATGTAAAGCGAA
The DNA here is from genome assembly GCA_036023295.1 of Invenusta paracnida. Classification (NCBI taxonomy): domain Eukaryota; kingdom Metazoa; phylum Platyhelminthes; order Proseriata; family Coelogynoporidae; genus Invenusta; species Invenusta paracnida. The sequence continues at coordinate 33,222 of JAYRBW010124468.1, read as the reverse complement.
TGGTTCAAGGTGTCATCTTCGAGCCTGCAATCTCTCTCTGTAACTCCTTTTTGTAATGATGTATTACGTTCACAGGAACTGTAGTTACCAGTTTGCATCCCCGTTGAGTGTACAATAGTGAATATGGGATTAAATTTCAGGTTTTTTAGTGCTTTAACGTTAAATAATACAGATTTTAGGCTTACATTTAAAGATTATGAAATATGTTCTTTCTGATAAACTAGTCTTTAAAAAATGGGTATTTGACAAAAAATCAAAGACATTAGAATGAAACGTTTTTGTAAAAATGAAAAACTCATATTTAAAGCAAATTAAAGCATGTAAAGTTAAGGATATAAATAATACAAAATCGATAATAAGCAAATTAATCGACACAGTCCATTTGTATGTAAATCCGGTCGTTGCGTACAAATTCGGAGACAAAATGGGGACCCTCACGAATATCCGACAAAGCGAGAAATTGTTGAAAACCCCGAGCTAATCGATTGTCCTGAACAGTTGGACGGACCCACCGACCTTTCTCCTCAGCCGTGTGCCTCGGTCGAAAGACAATAGTTCGATTGTTGCTCCGATCGATCTGATTGATCAATGTGATTCGGATCCCTTTGTTGAAGGGCCAGCTGAGGTGAGTGTCGTAGTCTCCGCAAACCAGGATAAAGTAGATCCCGATAAACGCATTCTTGACGTTCAGCTCGCAGCGGATCCGATAGCCCCGTTCCTCGGTGTAGAATGTCGTCGACAAATCCCGCAGCGTATCATTCTTGATGCGTTTACTCAATCCTCCAATCGTGAAGATATGGAGATTGTATTTCTGCTCAATGAGCTTGTCACCGGCAATTAAAGGAGTGGTGACCACTTTGACTGCACCAGTTTGTGGCTTCTCTTGACTCCCGATTGACGAAACACTTGACTTCTTCCGTCCTAACCCTCCAAGAAAACTAAGAACACTTGATTTCCTTTTTTTCTCTGTTTGAGATATATTTGATTCCGCAGGATGAGTAATATTGTCATCACTGCTAGACGAATCGGTTGTAGCACTCTGATCAACTGCTGATGCTCCAGTGTTTGGGACTAACTTGGAATCAGAAGTATTATTAATAGTTTCGGTTTCATCGTTTTTTGTTTCTCGAGTTCCAGCTTCTGAACTTCCTACAGAAGTCCTAGCACTGGATTTGTCATCATATATTTGAGAACCAGTTTTATCCGGAATATTTTCCTTTGGCTTCTTTTTCTTTTTAAATATGGATAAGGAGTTATTTGTTTGAGTTAGTAAATGTTTCCACCGTGTCATCATTAAAAGCTATGTCGTTATTATTGATAATCAATGCTTTAATATAATTGTAAATAAATACTATACACAATGCTGTACAGATTCGTCATTAGAAATTATTCGAAAGCATTTATTTTTATATAGTGAATTTTACTTGTAATGTATTATATTTTTAATGAAAATTGATTAATACTTAATTATCATGGTCATTTTTTGGATATTTATGTACGTCTATAGCAAGCTCATAAAATAATCTGCAAAAATTTCCGAGTACGAGTATAATGTTTACACGCAAAAAATTACAAATGCGAAATGTTCGCATGGATTAATTGGTTATTTAAAATGAACTCCATACTAGAAAGTAGTAAAAAGAATACTTCTGTACTTAGTATTCGATAGTTTTTTGTAATCTGACAGCTCGTAGAAATGTAGGATCGTACAACTATTTTTTTATCAACGGGGGAATAATGTACCCTCCATATTATTTCAATATTTTATCTTTTAGCTCGTTTATTGTCGATAATTTTTGCAATTCTGTCGATTCTGCCATATAATATGCAACAACATGCTTTATGGGTTTATTGTTTCTATATCGATGTAAGTCATATAAGTTAGCGAACCTACTTTAATAAACATAAATATTATCATAAATTAGACGATGCTGTAGCCATATGTATATATATATATATTGGCCAGCTTTAATCAAACTAAATACACTGCACATATTAACATTTTATGGAAAACATTATAAGCTGGTACTTTGACCTTTTTCCCCCAGTTATAACAGTGCTCCAATAGCCTCGTCATAGGGTAATTATACAAAGAGTGTCCACTCATCGATTCTGCGTACAGTTCAATTATACTAGTTTTCCTCTACCCGAAAGCTTATAATTCAAAATATTGTCTTAAAAACTGACAGCAGTGAAACAATTAAGTAGTAAAACAGTTTTAAATATTCAGGCTATAAGTTATAGTTTACTGTCAACATAAGTGTGTTAAATTTGTATAAATATATTATATATTTGCTCAACAATTGTGTTTCATACACATTTTTAATACTACGTTTACTTACATATATACAAAAATGTATTAAAATAAAACGATTTTTTTACGAAGTTGTACATCGCGATGTATATTAAATCAATAAGAGTGGAGACTTTGTATATAATATATCTGTGGTCTTAGTCATCCGTTTGGGATAAAGAAATAGAGTTATGATCACTTTTAAGTTAGGTGTTATTATGTTAATTAATTAGAAATGTGTTTATACAAAAGTTATCCAGTGACTTGGCAGCTTGAGTTGAGTCAAGAAAAAACTTTTTTCTGAAAACTAATACATTCGTAATAGATATTGGTAACTCGTTCGAAATCTGGTATGTATTCTAAAAAAACAACGAATAAGTCTGCACTCACTCCATTTGTAAAGACAAGTCTTCCAAATTTTGACTAAAATCTAACCTCAAATTAATGTGGTCTACATATATAAGCAATAAATGTCACTAATTTATAAATATAAGTAAAATGCTATTTCCATCTCGTTTCATTAAATTCTACTTCCCAGCCAAAATTACAAAGCTTTATTGTTACATTAAGATATCTTTCTTTTATAAAATAAAGAGGCTAAGACATAAGCTTGAAAAAAATGATTGCTTTATTTCGACGTGAATTAAATATAAATGTCAAATGATAAAATATTTAAATAAATATGCTGATAACCTAAAACAGTTAAATTAATATGGAATATGTTACAAATGAAGTGCCAAATTTTAGACAAAAAAGTAAATGTTAAATATATTAGTCTTCCTGCTAATCCAGACATTCTAGTTCAATGTATAGCCGGTCATTGCGTACAAATTCCGACTGTTTGCCTTTCCCTCTTTGCCGCAGCTCTGACATACCCATAAACTTCTGGAATCCTCGACCGATCTGATTGTCATCCAGTGGTCGATCCCATCGCTGTTTCTCATCAACTGAATTAGGGTTTGGCTTGAAGACGATCATCCGGTTGTTGTACTTGTTCACGTGATTCAAAACCGTAATCATGATGTTCCGCCGAAATGGCCAGGTTAGCAAATAGTCGTACTCGCCGGGAAGAAGTGAAAAGTAAATTCCAAGATAGTCGTCTTTAATATTTAGCTCACATTTCACGCGGTAGCCGATGTGGCTCGTGTAGAAAATGGCAGAGGAGTTTTTGAGATTGTTACATTGTTCCAAACTGCTAAAAGCTTCGACTGTGAAGATGTAGACGCTACTTTTGAGCAGACTGGCCATGTCATCGCGAAAGTCATTTTTAATTGGCCATTTGGAGCTGGCGGTTGGGTTGAACTTTTCGACATGGTAACTCATGATTTCTGGATGTGTTTTACAATTTATATGGCGGTATGCAAAATTGGTCAAAATACTGTTTGGCTTTTTTTCAATTTAAATTGTGTATAAATTAAGTTTTCGTAAGAATTAACTCGCAGAATATCTATAAATTAATTAATTAAGCAAAGAAAATAGTAATATCCTTATCAATAATTACACCACAGTTGCGCTTATCCAACTCCCTAGAATAATAAACGTTTATTTAACTACATGTGCTGCAATAACAATTACATCAATAATGTATTTGATTATCAATTATTAAACTTGTTTTCTATAATTATGAAATCCATTCTTTCATACAATACAAATCACATACAAATGTCAGAGGAATAATAATGTCAATAATCCATGTTTATGTCAAAGGTTAACTAAGTCTACGCTGCGGTAGCGTATGATGAAGTATTAGCTAATAATTATTGTTTATTTTCGACCGCTCAGAAATTGAGCTATATGTCATTCAAAAACTTATTATTGATTTCAAAAGAAATCAAGAAGATAGCAACGAGATTCGTCACAAACGATTACAAGAACACAAGCAACGTCACGACCATATTATTGGACACTCGCTTCAACATCATGGCAACATGGCCTCGATATCAACGTGTACAAACTCGTGAACGACCTCATCGACATCCCAGCAGAGGAACACTCACTCCGACCTACATATTCCAATACAAGGGGTCACGCATCCAAATTCGTATTACTGCACACACTAATATTTTATTGCATTAAAAGTCTTTCTTTCCTCGCGGTATCTGTCTTTGGAACAATCTTCCACAGATAGCTCCATTACCGCCAAGAGCATTATGTATTCTAAACTCTCTCCCAGTAACCATATATTCCACGCTGTATATTTCTTTTTTACGTCATGCTCCTTTTCCGTTTTGTACTTAGGTTTAAATTTTCAATTGTACTTGACAGTATTCGAATTGTCAATTTGAGCAGTGCGATATTAACGGAAATTATTCTGCACATAAAAAATGTACTAACCCTGTCGAAACCACTACGATGTGTCATAGAACAAATTAGATAATTACTAGATACATAGGTAATATCTATGCTAGAGAAACCATTATAACGCGCATATAATAAGATTTAACAGAGTTCTGCATAACGGAGTATAACATTTCTTGCGCAACTAAGTAGACATATATATATGTATGTTTGTGTTTAATATACATACATACATACATATAGTACATACATACATTATTACACATACATATATGATATATAATCATGTCCATTTGAAAAAGATTAAGCATACAATTTAACACATCTTAATAAACCCTGTCGAATATGTAGCAATTATTGAATTATAGTGTCTGTCATTCGTTTTAAATCAGATCATGGTCATTTCATGAGAATAATCTATTTGCTAATTAATTTGACTATACAGTCAAATTGGTGAATGCTTACATAACGAAGTCCAGATTTAGATTAATATTTTGTATATATTTACATTGAGGAAAATTTAATATTATATAAAATAGAAATAGAAATACATGTATGAAGAGTTTACTAAGTAGAGTTTGTAAAATACTTTGCAAAAATGAAGAAAAAACTCATTTACAAAATTGTTTTAATCTTTAAAAAAAGTTTATATTTTTACATAATTCCATTTAATATAATATTAAGTTTTTTAAATGGTAATGTTAAATAATTGTAAGAGGTTTTGTATAATAATTACCAGTATAGTCATGGTGAAATATGTTTTAAAGAAATAAGTTTCACATCTTCAAAATTATGTTAAAAAAACATTATTATATAGGTACTAATTGTTTATTATTAATAATATTTATTTTTTCAATTTATCAGTTTCTTACATTTTCTTCTGGACCTGATCAATTATGTTGTCAACCAAGCAATTGAAATGTGTGGCCACCTAAATGTAAGTTTTAAATAAAATCGGTATTTTATTTTCTATATATTTTCTTCCCAATTCATTAGTATATTCATATTTCGTCCTAACTTTGGGAATACAAGTCAGTTAAGTTTGCCACTGAATTCAAAACAACAGAGTCTAATAATTGGACACAGCATCATAGCAACGGAAACCACTGGTTTTTTTATTATGCTTAATTATATATAACTAATGATGTATATTTTCAATTTATCCGTTTCTTACTTTTCATCCCACTTGATTAAATAAGCGGTCAAGCAAGTAATCGAAGTGTACAGTCCACCTAAATGTAAGTTTTAAATATAATCCGTATTTTATTTTCTAGATATTTTCTTCGCATTTCTTTAGAATATGTATTTATATTTGACTTTAAATTCTGTATCGTGTTTAGGAATAACATTTTACATTAAATTAACTGTTTGTATTTTTTAGAAAAAGATCTCACATGATTTAGGTATTTTCCCTATCTCTACAGGGCAATTTTACGCACTCATATATATGTACCCCTATAGTTTTGAAACTTGGTATGTATATAGGTAAATGAGATTTGTTTGTAACACATTATTTTCATTAAAAAATAAAATAAAATAAACGATTTATAAGAAAACAATTATATTTAAAAGTTGTGAAACGAATCCGGAAAATAATTTTTTGTTTAAAAAATAGCATTATAACACAAATTATATTTAGTATAATAATCGTCTAAACAATAACTGTTTTATTACGTATCCAAAAATTTGGTAAATTCATACATTTTGCAAATGTTAATAATTTTTTATCAAGGTCACGTGACCACCCTTGTAGAGTCCCCCTCCCGGTATGGATAAGGTTAATACCATATCATAAATAATCATAATTATAATGTCTCTTGCAAAATATTTTATGTAATACATATGCAAATAAGTTATAGCATTTTAAATTATTACTGTGCGAATTATCATTAGAATAGGTAATGCCAAGAAAATACATTTCCGTACGTTAATAGATAACAGTTTAGATACATTTTATTACATTTATTATTATTAAGAATACCATAATATACATATATATATATTTTTTGAAAGTATACATTTAAATATATACAGGGCTCATCCAATGAAAAATAGTCTCTTAGTTATCACCACCCACCCGCACATCGGCTCCGTGGTCCGTGTTATATAATATGTAATAAAATATGTATAATATTATTATCAAAAAATTCTATGGTATTAACTTTCGAACGAACGACGTGGAAGTCCATTAGTAGTTTTTTTAACGAGTTATCTGATTTAAACACAGATTTTAATATTTATTATCAATAGATTTATCATTAAAAGTCAATATCTCGATTTCAACCAGTATTATACGAAAATTGATTTAACTCCATAAATCAATTGATAAGTAACTTTTTTATTTAGTAGTTTATTTATTTTTGAGTTACATGACGACATCACAGAGTTACAACAACACAGTTATAATAACATCATTTATCATTATAATTTGTTTGTTTCAATAATTTATTTATTTTATTTACCGTATATTATATTATGTTATTAAAATTGTAATCTTGGCCTCCCATTTCTATATTTAAAATACTAAGTCTGCATTAAGGCAAACTGTTGATTGGTATTACTGCGTTGAAAATTTCAATTATATCTGAAATATAATTTCTATTGATTTTCCCTATAGTAGCTTATTCAGCGTGGACTATTTTTTACGCAATAATTGACAGTTAGTTCAAATTATTTCAAATCGACATATTAATGATTTTTATTTATTAAGTGTATTTATCTGTATTGAGAACATTAGAGGACATTAATGTCACTCTTAAAAACATTACTGGAAGCCTGCGAACAAGATGCACAGCCCAATATAAAAAGCAAGAAAAAAAGTAAGCCGGCATTGTACCGTGATAATACTATGAAGAAGACAGTAAATGTATCTTCAGGACCTCAAAATGCAAGCAGTGGAGACTATAATAATGTGTGTCAAGAGTACAAAATTACTAGTAAAGCCTCAAGTTTCAGGAATACAAAAAGAAGACCCAGTGAACCACGAAAAGGGTTTTATGCAAATCCGGAGTTGACCGTAAAAAATAATCCAGCCGTCGGCGACGATCCTTCTATGTGTACAAATTGCCATCTCGGTTGTTCTGGTAAAGGGACTTCTTTCCAGCAACCAAATATTTGCTTACCTGCAACACGAACCCATCCCATGAAACAATTTGTTAGCACAAGTGTTCAGTGTTCTGTACCTCCGCCGCCGGAAATTCGAAACCTACCTCTTGAAATGAGTATTGGTCAACAAGCAACGAAATCTCGAGTTGCCACAAGCACCACCGGAATACAATGCTCTCAGCAGCAACAAATGGGATCAATGTCATTTGCAAAAGAAGATTTCCGAAAGAGACCAGCATTGGATTACAATAGTAAGGGGTTGACTAAAGATCCCAGTGCATCCTACAAGTTCACTCAATCTACACAAACTGGATGTGAATGTCCAGAACACACAAAGCCAGGCTTTTCTATCGGTGGTAGACCTACGGAATGCGATGTTTTAGGAAATGCTTGGTTTAATAATGGGATTAAAAAGCGATCCAAATCGGAGCATGCTTTACGTTTTCCAAGTGACGCGGATGATTTTAATGTGGAGAAAGATTATCCTCACGGTGATTGCAATAGTAACATCAAGGATATTCCCTCACCAACGTGTACAGCGGATAATGCTAAATCGGGTCAGAACGGTTACCTCCAGCAAGGGCAAAACCTCAACAAACCCAGAAGCGGAAACAATGTGGAAGTGGAAAATTCATTCGAAAAATCTCGTCCAGTAAACAACATGTACCGTCCACCACCAAAGTTGAACAATTTATACCAACAACTTCATCGACATCATCACGAGCGTCGCAAAAGCGAGGGATCCGTCCAACACACTCCCTTCAAACCTGGTGAACCGGAATTTACTGTATCAACGTGTTCCCGACGACCTAATCAAGCCCAACAAAAAGTTCTTGGAGTACTAGGTGCAAATGGTGGTAAGATGTCCCTTGAATTGGATGAATGTCGTCAGGTAATCATGGCGTTAGATCGAGCCTGTGATCAGTACAAACAAATGGTGTCAAATTGTTACAAGAAACTGCACTATATCCATCGACGAAATAATCGATCTGCAAATAGCAATTGCAATGATGCAAGGTGAGCAAAATGTATCTGTTCGTTGAAGTGTTCCAGTTGCCATGTCTACAAAATAAACTACATTACTAAATTCATAATTCGTATATATACATTATTTTCAACAATTACATTGTAACTTGTGATAGACGAAAGTAAAAATGCTATTCTCTAAATGTCATAAAATAAAAAAAATCTCATGCAGTAAGCAGATACTAATTAAAATATTACTAATATCAACTAAAAAGTTTGCTTTGTTTTTGTTTCAGTACCTCCACCAAAAACCAGCAAAACCCACAACAACAAAGCAGTAACCAGTCAGCAGAGAAGACATCATCGGAAAATAACAAGGTCGATATGGGAATGAACACAGTAACCGTGCCAACGTTAAGGGGTGTGCCCTCTTGCTTGGAAGCAAGAGATCTTGGAGAAATAAAAAGGTGTTCGGATTTTGGGCAAATCATGGGGACTAACTCACATTGCGCCGGAAGCAATTCTATGGGTCACCAGTACTACCAGGTCGGCAGAAGTAGTTATCAACACGAGGAAATCTGCACTGGTAGTGAGAGCAGTCAAGAAGGTAAGAAAGCATACAACAAAGACGATAATCCGCTTATCAAAAGGATTATCCCAACTGTAGGCTGTAGCCGTAGCCGTAGCGATGGCGCCGAATATGATGAAGATATTGTGGGCTTCAGTATCGAAGAGGATGACAACAACTCCAACGACGGTGATAGAGAAGATGAAGCTGAGGGTGAAGAGGAAGAAGAGGAGGAGGAGGAGGAGGAGGAAGAGGAAGAACGCCAGGAGCAAAGATCGTTTGGCCATCACTGCAGTTATTCGCAAAACGCGGTTGGAAGACCCAGGGACAACTCCACACTAAGGAATTCATCAGGCCAGCATCAAAAAAGCAATGCACAAGAGCAGCTAATGGACTTCGGTAACGCAAGGGGTAAAACCTGTTCCAGAGGTGACGCCAGCAATATGAGCAACATGACATTTGACAAGAGGACAGTGGCAAGCTCCCTACGTGGTGTAGTAGGGAACTTTGCTGGAGGTTGTCACGATCACAAGACTTTAGTGTCTAATAAGAGCGTGCCTCCGCCTCTGAAAGAGAGTCGTGATATTGGTATATGATGTCCCACCGCTGGAGTCTGGGCCAAAGAGGCAAACACAGTTACCATGGGAATTAAGAACTTTACTGAGCGGCAAAATTACATATGGCATATGTGTATCTTTATTTATTTCACTATTGTGCCACGAGTAAATTGAGCGTGTCGAAACTAAACAATTTCGACACACGCCACAATTCAAATTTGTTACATGACAAAATTAGAAAATGTAATGGCTTGAGTGAATTATCTTCAATCTATATTAATGTTGCCAGCATATAAATATTAATATATACTTGGCAATAGAAATGCACATAATATATAGTATTTCGCAATTTATACATTTTTTCTCGAAAAAAAAAGTTACCTTATATATATTTATAATGCTTATTATTTTCGTTTCTAAAAAAATAACACCAATGCTTCCACAAGTTATATTTCGTGTACTATGACAATAAATATGACAATTTGAACTAATACTGGGTTTTCTACTATAATTACGTATATATATGTACATATATGAAGATCGATGATTACTATATAAATGCACTTATTTCTAAAAATAACAATAAGTTTGTACAGCAAAAAAATATTTTGTAAGACCAGATTAAAGCCAAGATGAAAACGTTTATCATTAATTATGTTCGGCTAGATTTAGTCAATACTGACATAAGAAATGATACTTTTTGCAATATACACATTATTCTGAGTTTTAATTACATAATATAACATCTAATACAATACTAACATGAGAAACATTTTTTTATTATTTATATAAACAGATCGACAGGGTTACAATGGGGAGCCCACTTGGTAACACGCTTATCTACCTTTTTATGGGTCACAGGTTAAATAATTATTATTGGAATGAATTTCCTTTTACTCAAATTGTATATTTTCTGTATTGTGGTGAACTTTTTGTTTCTTTTAAATGACCCTAAAATTTATTCGGCCTTTTTCTTTCGTAATTTGCATCACTCTGACTTCACATTTATTATAGAAGTAGGTCTCAATTCCTTCGTCTTCTTTTGTGTTTCCGTTTCGTTGTTTAATAATTAACTTGTTTCTAACGTTCACTGTAAACCTGCAAATATTAGTGTTTTACTTTTGACTACATGTTATGTATTTTTCCTCCTAAATCGTAGATAAATAGCTCTATTTATTGTTTTATTAATCCTTCTCTTAGCTTAAATGTATTGTTTGATTTTTTTCTCTAAAATAGTTTTTGTTTTAAATTTCGTGTAAAATTAGAACTCAGTATTTGTAACGCATTTAAGTTTTTCTTTTGATAGGTATTAATGCAATGTATGTATATCATCATTCCCAATAATGTCCGTAAAATATGAAATTAGTTGAATGTATTTTACGATCCAAATAGTTTTCTTGGCTTTAATCTGGTAATAATGACATTAGCGTTTTATTAAAAATCGAACGCTTACAAATAGTAAAATAAAATAACCTATAAAACGAAAGGGTTATACAAAGCCCCATATGCCAATATCATTTTTTTGTAATTGTTTTAGATTGGCAATAATAATGACGATAATATTTTTCCAAAATAAGATGTTAAAAATCATATCCGTGTGGCTGTTATATGTTATCTGAAGCCATTATTGTCCAGTAAACAAAATAAGAAATCAAAAACTGTAGCTGGCTTCAAAGTTAGTCCTATATTCACAGAAGGTAATTAAAGATATTATGATAGAATAACCTTGATGATAATTTAATACAAAATGGTTGCATAACATAGCGGCTCTCTTTTTTGTGCATCGTGATTTTGAAGAGATTCTATTGAAAAGCAGATGCAGACTTAGCAAAAGCAAATGCAGTGGCTTATACACATCTATAGCGAAAGATATTGTGTAAGTTGAAATATTTGCGTAGTTAAATATTCCGTATTCTATTTAGGTACTATATTATTGTTTACTTTCGCTAATAATCTATAGTAGGTACGATTTGAAACTAAAATTGTTCTTTAAAGTTAATGTTCCTTGTGTGACATTCAGACAAACATCGTTTCATCTTATATTCAAAGTTTAATTTATCGACAATTATTTAATAAATTTGTTTTTTAGTATAACATATTGAACCATTTGATAAATAAATGTGACGTGGTGGAGTTCTATCCATATACTTCCTATTATTCTGCCAGAAGCCAATATCCTCACGGGTTTCATTGTAGTTAACTGGGCAATCAATTTGATTAGTGGTAAACCGATTGGCTCTTTCAAAACCGATTCAAAAAATCTTCGTGACTCCATTGCGAGAGCTGGGTCCTGTTGCTTCTTTACTGGTTACGTAACAACTTTGAACATTCGATAATAAGGAAAATCGTTGATAAATCCCCAGCATGCAGGCATTTCAAGACAGAATCTGAGGCAACCAAGGTAATCGATAATTGGTTTTAGGGTTTCCTGGAATTCTTTAATATGGTAATTGCTGACGGACCTTGAGCCGGACTTGCATTACCAAAACACAATATGCCTCCAAAGAAAGTAGTGAATGAAAGTTTCGTGAACGAGAACGCCGCCATGATAAAGACAATTTAATGACCAAAAAGGTCAAGCGGACACTATAGTCTGTAAAGAATGCTTTCAATCAACAAGGCAATGTTTCAATCCTGTCTAGTTGTTATAATATACGTCAGCAGAAAATATATGCTCAACTACATGAAACAATAAAGATTATTAATAAATTGTCATTATTTAAAATATATTTAATTAATTGGCGGATATAATAAATAGAAACGGTATGTTTAATAATATTAAAATATAAGTTCTAAACGAAACAAGGCGATATGATGAAATACGCAGTGTTGTTTTATACTTTACATTCTGAAATATCAGTTTTCTATTGTCTTTAGTTATTTTAAATCATTCACATATCATTCATATAATATAACATTTGTATTGTATTTTGTTGTATTGTATCATTACTGTTGCATTATTGATGTTACATATTAATTACAATACAAATGGCACACTGTTCAATTATAAATGTCGTGAAAACCAGAGGAGAATAATTGTATATACGAAAACACTTGCAGGGGCGGGGTTATCCATAAAAACTAGGAAACATATTTTGTAATAATATAGTTTATTCATATGAAACTATACATTCAATGTAATATTTAAAGATAACATAACAAATAATAAAATAAGCGCATAAGTTCTCTGTTCAACTTGAAGCGTGCGACATTCTCTTGCTCGTGATATCTTCTAAAATTGCTTTGACATTTGCAATGTAGTTGAATGCCATATCCCTTTTGTGAAATTCAATATTTCAGAAAAGATATCTATTCAGAATATTAAAATTTTGGAATATTGAGGTTGTACTATATGAGTTATACTAAATTACCCTCAAAGAATTATCGAATTAAAACTGCAGTGTCTGTTCGAGCATTGTTATGCACGATTGAAGTTGATTACGTCACCGTTGCGACTAAGTTATTTCAATAAAAGTGATGCACCTCTCTCTGCAATCACAGTTTTGGCAGTCTGAAATATTATGTCGAAGAGATAATCACCCCGAAAGTAGCAGGTTTGAATGACGCATGCAACGATAATTTGGAATTTTTGTCACTGATTTTAATATTGGAGGATTACCTCCTGACCCAACCCAACACAACCTACTCACGTAATTGTCTTATTAGAGGGAGTGGCTCTGAATATAACCCTTTTTCGTCAACTACAACCACATTTCCTTGTGGTTGCTTCTTCCATGCCGAGTAAAATAATACCTAATCCGATTTATCAAAATATGAATTTAATGTGATATGCCTATAAATACCTCAATAGATATTTCAATCCATATGTTATAAAAGTTTGCAGCTATAGAAAAACTTGGCAACATGGATGTATATATTATAATAGTATGACATACACTATATAATGATTAATTTCAATTAGCATTAAATACAATTAAACACATTTCTAGATGTCTTTATAAACGTAAACTTGTTATCACATATTCAGCTGGTCAGATTTAAAAAGAATATCACTCCGGTAAATTTATTATCACTTCTATGACAAATGTAATTTTCAAAGGTAATCAATAATATAATTATGTTTACTATCCCATTTAAAATCGATTGAAATAAATTTTACACAGATGGATAAGTAAAGAAATCTATATATTTAAATTCTAAATATGTACAAAAATCAATGACATGTTTATCTGAAGGAAATATATATTAATTTATACATATATTTTTATTTAAAAATAATACTTTTAGTATAATATATGTATATTGAAAAAAATAATTTATATTATAGGAATATTATATTTCATATTTATAGGTGTAGTATATAGAGATAGAATAATACATATTTACATTCAATAAGGTATGGATTCGGTCATTTGAGCTGTTATGCTTTCACATGTATTATATATCGTATAATTACATGCGCAAATAAATGTATATATAGTATCTGTAAACCTGTATATGTATGTATATTTCTCCGCTTTGCTTTTTAAACTATTTTTAACATAGGGTGTCATTTCTGTTGCGTATATAAAAAAACATTATATTTTATTAATTTAATATCCTCATAAGCAGGTGATTTACAAGACGTATATTTTATTGAACAAAACAGATATATAGAAAATGCGTTAAAAATGTTTATCAATCGTATATGCTGGCTCTAAAAAATTGAAAATATTATGCACATGAATCAGCAGAAACTTAATACATCTTACATAATATCAAGTACATCACAGGGCTGTCGCAATCGTCCTACGTTCAGAAGAATTAAATAATTGGCGACTGCGAGGACTTTCATAAAAGCAAACTTTACATTGAGTGAACATTAAACTGACCGGACACAATATTTCGCAAACACACAATGTTATTTAACATACTGTCCGAAAAATGAATACAGCTATTATAGTTTTCGTATAAAGTTATAGACTAGCAAACTATAAATTGATTAATGAAAACAATTAAAGAGTTTACACTAATACAGGTATACATTTAGTGTGGCAGAAACCAAAAATGTCTTAATATCCTAAATTATTGAAATGATTGACTTCGCTCGAATTGAAGATTCTAGTATTTCTCTCAGTTTAAAAGTCGACCAGTTTAATGCTTGATCCAGTTAAACATTCGTCGTTATTATAGTTTAACATTTTCTCAATTAAAACGTCACATGAATATTTGTTTCACACTATTTATATTTCGCACAAACAATATAAACGTTATCCAATTTGAGATTCGCTTGGTTTATTGGTTGCTCAATTTAATATTAGTTCTTTTAGTATGTTATAATTAGAGACCAGCGGACAATCAAAAACGGTTATCGAAAGAAATATCGACACACTTACATGGACAAATTCTTTGCATAACAAATAACAGTGCACAATACATTTGGTTCAGTAAATGGGACTTAACGCAATTCAACAAATATCAATTTACCTATAACTATAATAATTAGGTCGGCGGAGAAAGCAGACACAAACCTCAACTTTGCAACTCAACTATTTAATTGTTTTAAACTCACTTTGACCAGATGTTCAAATAGTTAAACAACTAATTTTGAGTGTTATACTACATACATACATACATACATAATATAGGCATACAAAAAACTATATATACCTCATCTCTCATCGGGGAAGGGAGGAGGGATGGGGGAGGGGTGTCAACTATGAAACGGAGATTTGGAAATTCGAAAATAGATGCTAACCAGTGTCTTCTTTCTCTCAAAGTAACCTTGACCTTGACAATTGTAATGAATTTAATGCGTATGTTGTTTGGTGTATAAATACTTCGAATAAGTGTGCCGTAACATCCACAACTTAAAATACATATAGCATACATTGTATACTATTTTAAAGGGTGTTGCGTAATGTTGCTTCTTAGTGTTATTTGGAGGTAAAAAGGAATATAATTCAAAGTAAGAATGGTGAGAATAAAAATAGGTTGTCAACACAAATGTGTAATACAACAATAATATTGCATGAAGATTTAATACGAGTTTCATAAATTTTCAGGGAAGCTTTTTTTCTCATATTGGTCATGCGCATAATCTGTATTCATGTGTATTATCCAAAGTTTACGCAATTGGTAAAAAATGATCATTATCATCATACAAATATATGTATTTGAAAAAAATAGTATACTTGTAGGTTATCGCCAATAAAATGTTTAATATAAAAGTTATTTTGCACTAAATCAAATATATATTTTTAAGTTGCGATTTAATATTCTAAAATGAATACATTTTAAATATAGATTAGTAGGTATATGTATTTTACAAAATGCTGACATAATTATTATAATTAACAAATTGACACTATTTTTTTAAGTGATCCTATTATAATATTCTAAGAAACTAAATTTAACCAAATTTAGATTAAATTAAAATGATTTTTTATATTCCAACTGACTACTCATATTTAGTTCAAGTAACCAGTTACATACCATTCAGATCGTTATTTTATTATGATAAATTTTAAAGTAAGTCTAATTAAATATTGTAAACATTTTAAATTATATTAATATATATATATACAATAGATAAAAATTGAAAATAAACCTCTGTTTATTTTTAAAGATTATAGGATTTTTAAAAATGCTGTTCAAGTCCCAGTTTTATTTTAATTCAATATTTTATCTGTAAAAAAATAACGTACCAAATGCTTTTTATATTTTCCTAGTATACAGCAAATTTATGGAAAACCGTGCCGTAATTATATCACAATTCAGTAAAAAACAATTAATTTTAAAATCAATAATTAATTATTAATTAATTTGTTCTGCTAAAGTTTGTACTTAGAAAATAAAGTAGAAAAGAGGCCACAGCGAAAGCTATAAATATAACATTTTCTATGTCGAAATAAGACTAATTATCCAGTCTCATAATATTATAACATTTACCAATATGTTGTTGTGTAAAAGAAAAGTATTTCGTAAGTAAATATCAACAGTCAATTACGTAAAAACTGGACATGGGTTTTGTATTGTCATAGCTTTTAAAGGGTATAATGAATAAAAAAGTATAATATTTTATTTTAGTTAGGTCTTTTCCATTTAATCACAATTTTAACATGAAACTAAGAAATTTGGCCTTTGGATCAACCTATTTTCGTGAGCGATATTTGAATGACAATATTAATGTCATGTCAATAACAACAACGGGAATAATCACTCAACTTCAAATTTGAAAATATATCTACAGATTTACTAATCAAAGATGTGACAAATATTTGTATTCAACTTTAAAAATATATAAATATATAATCAAAACGAGTTTGCCTATAGATAAATATTTAGTTCTAAAACTCTGAAAATGCGTCGGGTTATAGTTACAATTCAAAGGTAGGTATTCTATTTTTAGACTATATCCTTCCATCAAGCAGATTTCCCCTGATTTTATTCAAATTGCGTGAGTTCGTATATATATTATGTAATCTCTTGGCGCTTTTAGAAACTCATATTTCAAAGGATATTACGCTTCTATCTTACTTATACTCTTATACTTGTATAATGTTTTTGAAAGGTTCACTGATTTGCTTGAGTTGGCCAATAGGATGTGGTTATGAGATGTCATGTAGGTTGTCTTGGAGTGGCGAGCGAGCTTGCAATCGATTGATGACGTAGTCAATAGTGTTTTGCCGATCGGAGTAGGCTCAGCTACTACGTATTAACAGGTATGAAGCTGTTTTGAAGCGGGGTTGGGGAGGGACCCTGCGAACCGGCACCTGAGGAAAGATTGTTCGTCGAGATGACTGAGTGACGCTTTGGAGAAGGGATACCAGTCAAATCTCGGAGACCCGCCATACCACCACCGCCCCCAACACAGGAAATCTCGGAGAGTTGCTGTTGATCTCCAGTCCCACCATTCACACCTGCAACCAGTTGAGACGATAGCAAGTTAGCTGTTTAGGATTTACCTAATGTTATAATAAATGGTATTATTTGTAGGCTTACCCAAATAAACACTTAAAGCTTTTGTCTACTGAAATAGTTTGTACTCTATTTTGCTGTCATAATACAGCACTGTCAAAGATATATACACACATTTAAGAATGTAAAATGGAACGTAATTATTCCTAAATATGAAACTTGAAATCTAGTAGCTATTAGCACACAATGAACAATAAATCAATAATTCCGCTAATTTTACGATTTATACACCATACAGCGTACAATAGATCCTTCTTCTTTCACCGTCCATTTTGTTCAATGATGTTGGATGATAAGAAAACATGTTGGCATGTTCAATGTGCTTTTCTGTGTACTGCGGTATCGCATTTTGAGTATACTAGTACAAATTTCCTTTGTTTTAAAGGAGACATAACGAGAAAAAAACATAGTGAAAGTGCTGAACTTCAGAAAGAAGAAGATCAGAAAAACAAATCGAACTTCCGAATAGAGGAAGGACATTTACACCATCGAGAGGACACCAAAATACTAAAGTCACTGTTATATTCGTTACAATCTGAGTTTCTTTCTAATCATTTTTACTTTTCCTTTTATATTGAATAATAATTCATAATACCAAAATATACGCTCCAATTTTTGAATTTCTTTTGTAAAATACAATAATAGTAATTTGTGTGTAGGTAATGCAAAAATATCATAATATAGTAGTATGTATTTAAAAGTGGCTACTTTTTACTGTAATATAAACATAGATATTAAGCGTAAATTTTATGCCAAGTTTGATATGCCAAGTTTGATATGCAAATATTTACTATTTTACTTCTCAACAATTTTTGAGTTTTGTTTAAATGTTTGTTTAAAAAAATTCGTTTACGAAAAGCATAATAAATATCATACTTTTGATTTATCCGAATATTGAATATATTATTCTTAGTAATAAATCTTAGTAATTAATATATAGACTATCAATGAATCCTTGATAGTTATATATACATCGAGATAAACTTTAACAAAATAAAGAAATACGCTATTTTAAAATGGAAGACATTAAAATATTATTAGGCGAATAGTTTAAAATATATAGATTGTTCGTCGCTTACATAGAACTGGAATAAACAGTTTATAAATGCGGATTTAAATGCAATACCTATATTTCCCGCTCTAAATGAAAACATATTTTTCCACAACTTGATAAGCTGAAAAAAGGCAATAAAATATTCTTGAAAATCGTATTATTTTCGAAGTTTCGTTGCATCAATATGATATTAATTAAACAAATAAATAAATATATATTAATTAGTTATTCTACTGACCCAGAAGTAAGTAGTAAAGCAACAATTATGCGTAAATATTACCTGGTGGATGAAGCTTATTGACGGTACTTGGCGAGGGACTGTTACGGGAATTTGGGGAATCGGAGACTTCTATGACGGCAGACCTACGCGACAGAATGGGATCCCGGTTGGGAATGCAGGAGTCACGTTTCTCACTGGTGTGATTGAGGAGGAGCATTGGGATCGTCTCTTCGTGCATTCCTTCAAGGGTTCATAGTGAGTAGACGGCAAATGTAAGCTACTAAAAAATACCTCTACTACTCAATTGAAAATATAATAAAGAAATACAGATATGACAAGTCATCGTAAGTAAGCGAAAACTTAGAAGTAGGTACATAAATATGGGAAATATATAAAGATAAAGGAATTACTGAATATTGTTCTGGATATCAATAATATATAACTGACATGTTATGAAGAGTAATTAGTATATTTCTAACATGTAAATTAGACAATTATACATTTAATTAGTTAATAACATGCAGATAGTATTCTTACAAAATATTTTGCAGAATATAAAAAGTCCACCGCCAGGTTAGGCAATTGTAATTTTTATGAAATTAAGCCTTTGTTACTAAGTGCTATAGTTATTCAGTTCTGTTTTGAGACTCTCTGCTGAGATTCATTGTTAGCAAGTTACTGATTAAGAATAAAAGTATAATATACATGGAAACTTAATAAATGTACTATTAAAATACACATGTACATATTTGATTTGAGTTTTTTCATGGTAGTTTCTATAATTATAGAAATTAAGTCATACTTATATAATATTATTTTTTAGTTTGTCATCATTAGCATTCATCTATAATCACTCTTTACGCATATTTGTTGGGTGTGAGCAAACGTTTAAAAAGTCTGGCGGTGAACTTGATATCATTAGAAAAATAACAAAGTACATAAGGCCTTCAATAATAATGTATAAATAAAGGTACAGTGACGTTCATGTATGATTGAAATATAATGATTCTTTCTGTAATAAAGCAAGTCCACGATGGTCTAGCGGTTAGGATTCCTGGCTTTCACCCAGGCGGCCCGGGTTCGACTCCCGGTCGTGGAAGTATTTTTGCCATTCTTGGCATGTATACTTTTTTTTATTTTTAGGTAATGTCAAATCATGAATCTTTATCATAAAATTTGGTCTTACACAAAAAAAACTTATCTACTGATATAATATTTAGTTTTTTATATGTATAGGTATGGCCATAAGGCATAGGTGTACACATATGTAATATAAGTGTATAGAGAATTTGATAGTTGACCCCAAGTAGCATTATTGATTAAAAAATATAAACAGAACAACAAAACCTTGTGCTACTATTATTTTTATTCTGATATTTCGTCGTTGACACACGGGTTCGTCAGATAACTGATTGGGTATGGAATTGTGTACATTGATATAAGAGAGATATAGTGATGTAGGAATGATGAGTAGAGCATATTATAAACCTATTTGTATAAAACTATACATATTATGTCAAAGTACACAATTCCATAATCAATCAGTTATCTGACGAAGGCGTGGTCAACGGCGAAATATCGGAATACAAATATTATTAATAATGTATTTACTACTCATTTGATATTGTTTGTTAATTCTTATATAGGTACATTTTTGTATTATTTTATAAGTTACCATAATAATTTACATGTTGATTTTTTATAAAACTCAGTATCATTAGTTGTCTAAAATATTTAATTAAAACACCATTAAATAATACGTCGACCCCGTCCAGCAATATTATATTATAAAAAGAAAGAAGCCTATGGCTTCAGCTATATTTGTTTGTATTAAATAATGTACTCATCACTGTTCCTTCACAAGATTCAGAGAAGTAAATGAAATGTGCAACACCGCATATCTGATTTAGTTATAATCATTTTTGATATTTATGTACCTGTTCGATTTCCTATAAATTTAATTAATTGATTTTATATTTCTCCTTCACTGCCATAAATTTACTGACGTTTAATGCGTAATATAGAGTTCTGGAGCATGTATTACCTATATGATAATATGTGGATTACATCAGTTTGTTTATTGTAGGTACAGCTGATATAATTGTGCTGCAGATTATCTGATTTCAACTCAAACGCAGTGTTATCGTACGTAATTGTCTTTTATGTTGTGTTGCATATTCACAGTTCACTAACTGTGCACCTGATGAAGGAACAGCCAGGGAGTTCTGCAAATGTGTGCTATTGTTAAACATCGATGTTTTCTGCCACCGGCAATCTCCTATTAACTATAATTACTATGTATATAATATATAATAGTTAATAAATAAGTATATAAAATAGAAGTAAATTGAGTTTACACTACGAATAATCGAAGAAATATTACTATATGCAACTAGCAGCGTCAATTTTTCTAAGAAGAAACAGGAGAGAAGAAAAGATTACCATGCAGAAGCACCAACAATAAAGGTATAGCTATACCTAATTCTATAAGTTACTAGAAGAAATTATGTTAACGTTTAGGAAATTTGTGCAGAGTATGCGAATATTGTAAGTATGGACTCCGTGCATTTTGTTTTGGAAGTTTACAGCCTACAGCCTGTGGCCATTATGTCATGGTTCGGGAATCGAAAAAGTGAAGTATATAGGTATTGGAGGAAAAAACCTAGATTGAGATTGACACCATAATACAATATGTATAACTATACGTGCAAGTTATATAGGATAAACGATTCATTCTAAGAACAATTGGACAATTTCATAGTGCACTAATATATATGTACATAACTCCAGTTAACTTAATGACTGATATGTCGGTTCAAATTATACATTATTTTAAATTCTCATAGGAACAAAATGTGTTTGCCCTAAAAAAGTATTCTGGTTAATGCTAATTGATGTTATCATGATATTTTTTCTGGTAGGTATTACAGAAAAAAACGATTCCAATACTTTTGTGTGTTGAAAGCAAATAATACTTTACAACTTTATTTTCGGATTACCAAATGGTTCACGTATATCAACTAGTAGTGTGTTTTTATCGCTAGCTAGTCCTAAAGAAAATCAATATCCGCGTTTACTGTTAGCCAATCGAGATGGTGATTCTAATTAACAAGAAAACTAACAATGTACACATTTTAGGATAGGTACATATATAAACATACTGGTTTTATAGGTCGAAAACCTACCTATATGTATGTATATTTAATCTAAATCTAGTCTGGTATTATCCTGAATAACATCTATATACCTAGTGTCAGTTTAGGTAACACAAAGCAAACTGTTATTTTCTGACCATGTTGTAATTAGGAAAACTTCCTCCGTATAACTAACTAACTTCCTGCCTATAAGCTCCAGATTATTCATCCAAAACTAGTTTCCTATTTGTGCAAAACTATACTGTCACAATCTAGATAATGCCTGGAGTAAATGCGTGTCTAAATAGGATAAATTATAACACACTTCATTTGATTTATAAATAACGCATTTAGTTAAACGCCTATAGTCATGACTAGCACAGTAGATAAAGCAATTTCACATAAGGTCAATAAAATAAATCGCAAAATTCTAATTTCAAAATTACCAATCAGAAAATAGAAATAAATTGAAAGTTGCACTGGTTGTTTTTTCTTTCTAATAAAAGAAACATTAAATCTAATGCAATTAATTTTAAATCCAGAGTCTATATGGGCTATGAAATATATAGTGAAGTTTGAGAATCGAGAGTTATAGTGAGTATAGCATTCCTTGGAGGTAGAATTAACAAGTGTATTAGTGGAAAGATAGAAATAGTGTAAGTAAACGTTTGTTATGAACAAATAAGTTGCCAAGCTCCTCTTTTTTGCTGGCAAATACAATACCTTTTTCTTGTAGAATCTGACTTGGACTTTTTGGAACCACATCTGTCAGTGTAATGAGAGAAAGTTTGAATGCATACACAATGTACTGGTTATTAACTGGTTATCTCACACTGGTTATTTTGCACACTGGTCAATTTAGACGATTAAAGCACTACATGCTATATATACAATTTAAAAAATGATAATAACACCAGGCAATATAACTATATTACACTTTTATTAGAAATGTAAGTACATAAATATATATAATTGAAGTGCAATTAATACAATATTTTAAAATAAAATAAAGCTGTAATTATCTACACAATGGTCACTTTTAATAATCAATTTTATCGAAAATATGTTGATTGATTGTAATAAATAATATATTAATATACATACGATACTGCAAATCCTTCATGCTAGAAATCTTACATTGGCCAAAATAAAAAAAAGATTAATGACAATAAATATGTAGCAGTCGTGTTTATGGCACATCAACAACTAATTGTAAAGTCTGTTTATATATATTTTTATATTTCCTGCATAATTGAAAAGTGCGGTAATCGATAAATACTGTTATGTATATTATACTAATAGATGAATTAATTCGTTTATAATATTATGTTCTTATATTCTAAAATATAAATTCATTAAATGTCATGTTACACATTCGTATACTACTAATAAAGTAAATCAGTAGTAGTACAATTATAAATATATATTTTAAATATCTGCCATTATTTTGTCACTATTCTCTTAACATTGTGCGCCAGGAAAAAAATAATAGATAACTTACTGAACGGGAACATTTGCTGTAACGCAGATCCCGGTGGAGGCACTGAAATATAAAAAAGGAAACACAAAATTATTCATTCGATTATTGAATAAATCGATAAAGACAAGACAAATATTAGTGATTTAAAAACCTAAAAAACTGTTTCAGTTTGAAATTTTAAGAATTGTGTATATTATTTAGTTCGAAAACTAACAGTTAAATAACTTCAAGTTGGTTAACGCAAGGAAAAATACGTTTTCTACACATTAAGTAAATAGGAAAATTAACTTCTAATCACCTAAAGCTCACTATATTGACTGAAGGTCACTCGAACCGAAACACAATGTGTTTATTGGAATGAAACAAAATATTATGTTGCACATATGTCCCTCAGTTAGAGCAATATAAATAATCCACAGCCTTCTATTTTTTATTTAGTAAATGATAAATTTTAAAGGATATTTTGCTCTTGCTTTGTAAAAATATACCAGTATCTGAAGTTTATAATTAACAAATGAACACTTCCAATTATTATATTAACAATTTGTAATAAGATATTCTAACTATAGAAAAAAACAAATTAAGTAAAAAATATTGTACTATGTTCAGGAAACCTGTAATATATGTAAAGCAAAATTTAAAATATTTAGAAACGCCTATATTTGAAACACCGTTAAGTGACCACATTTTTAAAACTGAAATTTGCAATTACCTCACGTATGTTTTTTCAAATTTGAATATTGAATGCGTCCAATGGAATAATGTCTATCATCAATATTTAACTTTATTATTGTATACGCATTATGTATTGTAACGCACCTTGATTATTGGCAGATGGAGGTCGTATTTCTCCACTCTGACTCTTGAGCGCATTCATCCTCCGGTTGACATTTCCCAGAGCCGAAGCCGCTCCGGGCACCCCGCCCGCCATCATGAGGCCCCCGAGGCCCTTCACCGGAAGCAGGCCTTGGTGCTTGGGTCGCACTGCCTCTACGGGAAGTACTCGACGCCGCTTCTTGGGGAGTTTGGAGCGTGCCTGGGTGTGTGAGTAGAACATGGAGAAGTTGGAGACGATAACTGGAACTGGGAGAGATATCGTGAGGACACCAGTCACTGCGCAGAGAGCTCCCACGATCATACCTGCGGGGTAGGGAGGGGAATATGTGTATATATTCTGAACCAATTCCTACAATTAAATGCCATGCAGCACTCTAATAAACGTTCTTATATGTTTAAATATATTTTTTTATATAATGATAAATAGAAATAGTTCTTATTTCAAAATAATGCCTTAATAGAACATTTCATAAATATATATTATATAATTTAATGTTTTATCTTTACAAAATTAGTGTAAAGTAGTATATTATCAGTAGAATGATAAAGCGAAAATTAGTTGATGGTTTTCTTCTATCAAACTATTAAGTTTTAATTTGTTCTGAGATTACAATTTTTTCAATTTAATATGACATTGTAATATATATAATTAATATACGCTAATTAATAACGTTGCCGAAAAGGATTTTTGGACAATTTGTGGACTTTTATGATGATATAAATGTTTTTATGTAAATCAGTTAGTATAGCCATATTTTAATTAACCATATAATCATCTTAACCACAATAATATCAACGAGATATGCATATATCGCTAATTTATGTACATGTGTTAATTTATTTATTTATGATACTACTCATTAATCACTAGAAAACATTCAAACATTCATCTAACTTCATAGGCTTATGCTTATTCTTTCTTGTTACCTTTTTGAAACGTTCACTCATCGATCTAACTCTGTACGCTCGCAGCTTATGGATGTTTTTTCTATAAATTCACGCACTATTTCGCTCTATCACAATTTTATTTTCTTACTTACGATATATTAAAATGTAATCTGAAATAAACGCCACCTTCGTATAAACACTACATTACAAAAAGGTATAGTGCCATCAATATATGATGCCACACATATTCGACGAAATACTGTATTAAGTATTAAATTGATAAAACAATTCAAAAGTAATTAATTAATGCAAAATGTATTAAATATAAGATACACAAAAGGCAATGGAGATGGATAGTAAGCTGTATCAGCTAGATAACCAGAATATAACAGTCTATATAGAAGAAATCCAGCCAAAAATAAACATAGTAAACAATAACAAATGTGCAGAATATATTTTGCAGAAAGTTGTGCTTAGGCTTATAAGAAATGAAAGGAGCTAAGTCGCCTTTGTTAAAATATCTTTAGCTGGTAATTTGTCCGAATAAATGACTACATCAATGCATAAAATAACTTCAAATCGATACAGTATTGTTATTAAAATGTAGAATTATGCATACTTTTGCTTAAATTTGATTTAAAATGAATTATTTTTCACATTTTATAAGTTAATCTTTGCGTTGTATAATATATAATTTTATATTTGCAAACTTTATAAATTGATGTACATATGTGCATGTTATCTTTGATAGTTGACCCCAAGTAACATTATTGAATGAAAGATATAAATAGAACTACAAAGCGGCTGGAGAGAAAAAGTGGAGAGGCAGACATCTCTTTTGCCTCTATTTTTCTCTACTGTGGCCATACTACTACTCTTTCTGTAAGTAGCATGAAACTTAAACTGTCATTTTATTTATAACATATGTTTAACTCTAGTCTAGCTTCGCAGTATAATATATATAGTAACCTTACTTAAGTTCTTTTAATAATTTACACAACTCTACCTTTTATGTCTCTGTTCTATGTAATTTACAGTTAAAATAATCTAATCTAATATAACTTAAACTAAATAATCCCTCTGCACGTTGTTCATCTACGTTTTCTTACTGTTGACTAATAAGTAAATTTATTGTCAACTATCAGTGTATACATATCTAAATCTTTAATTCCTCACTACACCTTGTTCTAAACTCTACTCATCATTCCTTTATTGCTCTACCTTTCTTATATAAATGTACACAATTCCATATCAGTTTTCTTACGAACACGTGTGTCAACGATGAAATATAAGAATACAATAATAGTAGCACAAGGTTTTGTTGTTCTGTTTATATTGTTTAGCTATCTTTACTGATAATGTGATATTTCACTGTTTTCAGCCATGACTTGCCATTCGTACAGGGTGATGTAAATACGATCCAACATGAGTATTATGACTGCATGAAGTCACGGAGGAGAAGGCAGGAGTGAGAAACAATTCAAGACATTCTTCCGCGTATGTGGTGTAAAAAATATACAATTTTTGGTCCAAAAGGGGATAAATATTTTGAATTCAGAGCCAAAAACCATGATGGCTCTTTTATTTACTTTTCTAGATTGGTTCTAAAAAGAGGAGCGAAAATCAGAAAACTGATAGTGCTGTGGCACTTATTTCCCTTGTTGTTAAACACCAGATTTGATGAAACATTTAATATTCAGGTTTGAGCAAGACACTGTCATGGGACATTTTTTACCTTATATAACCTTAATTCTATTCGAACCAATCCTAATTTCTAGAGACATTCATGAAATTATAAGAGCAAAGTATTCTGGTGATTCCGGAAATGAAGGACGTTTTTCATAAACTGTGAAATTATAATTTGTTGTAGTTAAAGAGTTAAATGTTTATATTATACTATATAGACAACAGCTTTGTTTAAGAAATGCAGATTAGTGAAAATATAAATCCAACACTTTAACGCTCATTAAGTGGTATAGTGTTTGTATTAAACCTTATATAAATCTTAAACTGAATTATCATTTAGTTATTTACGTACAGATAAGAAAAATAGTCAATTAGAGATAATTTAATAGTAATGGAAATAAGAAATACATTTAAGCTAAATATAAGTTTGAGGCGACACTGCTTATCAAAAAAATATTTTTAGATTAAACAGATGAATAATACATATTATATTCAATGTACAATGCATATACGAAATCAATGGCACATCTAGATTTTACGATACATGCTAAAATGTCAATTGTCTGCTCATAAGTTAATGAGGTGCATATTACTATGTTTTACAACCCTTCATCGACTAGTAACACACTTGTCTCGTTTTATCTAATGTTCTGGGCATTACATTACTTTAGACAATTATATTTAAATGTTAAAAACCATCTGTTTGTTTTAATTTGTTGACTTGCAGGTTATAACAGAAATAGTTGAGAATAGTTTTGGTAGGTTCAGCTTTCATGTTTTAAATTGTTTTTTTTTTAATTGAAGGTTGCAATAGGTTCTCAAACATAGATATCAATATTGTTAAATTGAAATTAGAATGGAAAACTATCGCTGCATAAGCTTAAAATAAATTACATGTCTCACTCAGTGAATTTGGCTTTACCTATTATTAATGAAATATCGCTTTCGCATGGACTGTGAAAAGTTTAGCTGTTTAGATTTATTATTCGATTACATTATTTTTAATTTAACTAGGTGTATGTGATACGTATGATATGTAAAAATAACACATAAACTGATTTTAAATTCATCCTTAATCATGAGAATATTGTTTCATAATAATTTTCAACTTTATTTGAAGGAACTGCAACACCAGAGCCTATTTTGATCTTTCAAACTGAAACAAGAAACTCGAGACCAATTGAATATTACATCATCTTAAATTCAGTTGAACTGATCATCCAATATCTACGACTGCGAGGTAAACTATGGCTCTACTCACCCAGGTAAGTCTTTGGGACCATGTCACCGTATCCAACTGTAGTCATAGTGACGATAGCCCACCATAAGCCCACTGGTATAGATTCAAAGTCATTCTCTGGATTGTACTGGAAGCGCTCGGCATAGTACATCAGCGCTGCGAAGATCACAATGAAAACTACGAGAAAGAACACGAGAAGTATTAACTCCTTCAAACTGGCCTTGAAGGTGTGAATGAGAATTTTGAGTCCCGCAATGTGACGAGTCAGTTTAAACAGACGCATAATCCGAATGATACTGAAGAACTCAAGCATTTCGTAGCTTGCTTCGCTGTTCTCGGCGAGTAGTTTGCTCAATAAGAGGTCCATATAGAAGGAGATGAGGGCAACGAAGTCGATGACATTCACTGGGGATTTGATGAACATGATCTTGTTGGGAGTGACAATGAATCGGATGCCAATCTCAAAGGTGAACCAGGCGTTGCAGGCGATTTCAATGAACGAGAAGGCGCTGTGAGCCCGCGTCCGTTTCTTCTCGAATGTCCAGGTGGTGCGATTGGAGTGGTCCAGGTGGATTGTTGTGTTGGTGATGAGAGGAACTCGCAAGTCTGGTGAGGTCTTGAGACAGAAGGATAGGATTGATACTACGATAAAGAAGACGGAGACCACGGCTATCAGCTGCGAGGAGGCGAGAAGGTGAACATGTCATTGAGATTGTGCCATATCATGATCAGTAAATAATCAATATAGACAAAGGCAATAGAAAATTGATTATGGCAGATAGTACGAACGTGTTCAAAATCACTTTAATCACATATTTGTTTTATGATATAAATTTAAACTAGGTATTTATTTGTTTTCTTTATCACTACTGACATTATTTATGAGTAACGTAAAAATAAAAAAACGTAATTTTCACAAATAAATATTTTAAGATATGTTAAAACAAATTTCATAGGAAAGATATAGAACTTACAACTTAATAACAGTATTATATATATATATAGTTAAACCATTAATATTGAAAATATTGGCATGCATAAAATATCACAAGAATTTAATGTATTAAATATTTTTTATATATATGTAGTATATAATTTCATCTTTATTAATTTTGGGAGTATTAAATTATTCAAGTGAATTCAAATCAGAAATGGATGTAGTAATACGAATAATTCCCAAAATCAGATTTCATACTCAATGCGTCGCAGAAACTAAAAGCCAAATATGAAACTCCCAAATGAGATATATAAATAGGAAATGCAGTAAGCTACATTATTCAGCTGAGATGAAGTTGACTAAAAAGGCGAAATAAAGTCCTTATTGAGATTTACTACATAATTAATTTAATATTTTCCCTATTCCCTGAGATGTAAAGATATAACACAATGAAAAATAGAATTAATCGCATAATATGTTACCTTTAAATAAGCCAAACTTCGAGTCCATCTTTTAATTAGAAAACGGTACTCTTATTTTAATTAGCATCATTTATTACATTATCAAAAGCAAAAACATTCATTGCACACGATTGCATGATGATAGTCATGAATCAGAAGTCTGTCAATATTAAATATAGTCCTCAAACCCATGAATAGAAAAGCAAACATTCAAGAGAATTACATCAATTAGACTTAATTATTAATCCTTTATTTTATATTATAAATAGGTCCAACTTTAAGTACTATGCACAGACAATTAACGATTCAGAATTGCTTGTATTTCATCTTTTCAATAATGTTTGTTTTAAAAATGTATTTAATATGTTATTTTAGTTCTACATTTTTAAACTAATCCGAAATGTTTTTCAATTTACTTTAAACTTAAAAGCTAATTTATTTATTCATGTAAACTATTTTGATGATTTTGATCATGTTTTTACTAATTCACTGCGGATAGACCTTGTCATAAAAGTATTGTTCCGTATGTTCTTACTTCTTTGTAACATATTCAAGGACATAAAGCCATTTTTGTTCAGGAAATATATAAAGGAACACATAAAACAAAACAATTATATGTGGACATTTAATTTCCGGTAATGTTTTTACGTTAGAGTGCAGCTCTCTGTTAATAAGTTGTCATTAATTAAAATGTAAACTATCTACAAATAATCTATAATTAGGACGCACTTATATATGCAGTTATTCACAGATTATGAATAATATAATTATTATTTAAATCTATTTAACCTCATTAAGTAGAGGTTATAAACATTAATAAAACATCTGAAGTGTGCATTCCTGATAATATGGTTGTACGTAAATGGATAATATCTACATATAATATTCATATACATCACAATGGATATTACCATACAATAAAATATACAGCGAATTTGTACTACAAAACTTTTGAAATTCTGAATAAATCTTTAAAACAAGGAAAAATGAATTTTCGTTTTTTGTCTACATATATTTTTTAATTTAAAAATTTAACTTACAAAATCTATATTTTATTCACAACCTTTTTAATGAAATTCTTTGTCAAAGATCTTGGTCTACATGTATGCCAAATTTCACAACTAAGTCCAATTATAAGTTGCAAAATTAATGGAACCCCTCTCGGTTCCTGACTTTGCTAAATAGTTCGGTATGTAGGGGTTTAACATAAGTATTATATTCGAATTTATTCTGAAACCTTATAAAAATGCACAGTTTAAAAGGAAAATACATTTTATTAATCCTTTTGAGAGCAATTAAAAAGAAATATGGTCTAAAAATCATGAATTATTTAAGATACATGTATTTCCTATTACGTAACTATGTTCAAATATACACCGACCAAGCATATTCTTAGTTGCAAAAAAAAGTTTTCTCTATAGCATAAATGAATGTAAAGACATCTGATCACATGGATTGCACTTCTTAAATGATTGCTTTTTTGTCCTCGTAATTAAGGTAATTTAAGGACATTCCGATAAAGTAATCAATCTTATCCGGTCATAGATATATAACTGAATTGGTTTGTATGTATGTATGTATATATATATATATTCAGGTAACAGCTTTGGTGATTTGCAAATGTTATTCTGCCAAGTAAGTCATCTTATTATAGTTGTAAGAAGTATACTACCTAATATACGTAAATATAAATATATCCTTATAAAAGTCAAAACCGCTATTGAATCTCCGACCTTTGAAAATGCAGTCCTTAGGCGGAAATATATACATAATACCAATGCAACACAGTGCAACTATATATTGCGAACATTTCCGCCTGACAGAGTATTATAATATAATTCAATTTATATGTGTTAAAAGCTAAAATTGATTGAAATTGTGTTATTGATTTATGTAATATAACTGAGATACTTTTAAACGAAGACGCTTTTCTTCCGATTGAGCCGACGTACATATATGTAAGAATATTAATAATATGTGTCAAATATATGTATAAAGAATATATGAGAGATACATTTTAATAGTTCCTATAATATTTTCTGGACCAAACATGTAGCATACAGCGATAAAACATACGACAAATAACACCGACAATATATTGCAATATACTTAGATCGCAACAGTAGACTATATTTATTTTCATTACTTGCAGTACGATCTAAATGTTAGATGACATCAAAATGCTACATTCATGAGACAAAAAGGGGTTTGTCGACTTCTCTTTTTTTCTATATAGCTTTATATGTAAGTATTACTTTACAAAAAAGCTACGTGAAAAAGCAAAGTTGAAAGGCAGCCTATGTGTGTTTAAGACCAGATGGTTACCATTATATTTTGATGTAATATATATTACAAATGACATGGCATATCCGTCCATTGGATGTCATCAAATATATAAGGCGGTAACTTTTAATCTGTTCTTCTATTAATATCTTCAACCTTTATAACAGACAAGCAGGCATATAGGTACTATATAAAAGAGCACACAACGTAACATAGGAAATGGCGTATTTGTTGTCTGATTTTCTCAATATGTGGTAGTTGGAAAAAATTACAATTCCCAGACATCAAGAAGTTTTCTCAATATGTGGTAGTTGGAAAAAATTACAATTCCCAGAAATCAAGAAGTTTGTTTGCAGCAATCAATGCAGTATAAATTTGTTCGGTCCTTTGGCCCTCTTATCAAAAGGGCAACTACTATTTTGGTACACTTGCACTTATGAAAAGTATATTTAATGTGTGAAATATATTGTTTATATTATATTTAATATAATCAGATGCTTTTAAAAGAATGTACATATACTATATTTCCTTCATATTAATAATAATTTAAAAATAAATATATTAAAGAAGTTTTATTATTCAATCGTTTAATTATTTATAAATGAGAAATTAAATGTTTTGTAGAAATACTTCTAATGATTTAATTTAATTTAAAATGGTTGGTTCATTTTTAAATATATTATATACATTTAATAAATAGAAACATTTTATAATACTTTGACATTTTATCATACCTAAGGCTTTTTAATGTAATAACAATTTTATAACAAAAAACATGTCACGGATACAGCAAATGTGTTTAAAAGTATTAAATAATAATCATAAGTGTTTAGATATTTTAGCTATCATATTTATAAAATCTAAACTTTGAAGGTAAAAGTTTTTCAATACCTCAACGCAATATTGAAGTAAAAATAACGTTATTGAATAATCTATGAGTTATGTTCATAGCTTGTAGAAAATCACAAACATAATGCTCGCAAAACTAGAGTAAAAGGCAGGTTTATATTTTGGTTTAAGTATCTCTATAAAACAGTTGGGTAATAAATCAATTCATTCATTGCAACTTTATTGATTTATCTGCCCTTCAAAGTAAACAAAACAATTATCTTATTTTTACCTCGAAATGTTTGATGGTAAAATAATGCCTTTTTTACGATGCACTTTAGTCTTACTTCAATGTTTGATTAGATTAAATTATTCTGTTACCAGTCCAGTAGGCTATAAAATAAGCAGGTTAAAATTATATATCCATGAATTTGGGAATTATACCTATACTAAATAATTGTATAGCA